>OY720040.1:5578111-5676047 GCA_963082485.1 Eudonia mercurella
TGGCGATATTGGTGGAGCTAGCAACGGGCCTCCGACTAAGAAATGACCTGGCGTCAGACAATCTAGGTCGTCGACATCATCTGTTATGGATATGAGCGGTCTGGAATTAAGGCAGACTTCAATTTGAGTAAGTAGTGTAGTAAACTCCTCAAACGTCAATCTTTGCTCTCCAAGAACACGCTTTAGGTGATGCTTCATGCTTCGCACGGCAGCTTCCCATAGGCCGCCAGCTGTTGGCCAAGCAGGGGCGTTGAAATTCCACTCTATCCCCCACTCTGATATGTTGTTCAAAAGGTCGCTGTCGACGTAACATTGTATGGCATCTCTATGTTCTTTTGTTAAGACCTTAGCTGCACCAACAAAATTGGTTCCGTTATCGCTGTACATGCTGCGAGGTGTTCCTCTTCGTGCACATAAGCGTTTCAAGGCAGCTAGGAAGGCATCAGTACTGAGATCAGATACCAGCTCCAGGTGTATTGCTTTCGTAGCCAAGCAGACGAATATAGCGACGTAGCCTTTGGTGGTCTTCACTCCGCGGCCTTTGTTTGTTTTCACCTCCACTTGTCCGGTAAAATCCACTCCAGTATGCATGAATGGTCGGGATGGAGTTACTCGTGGGCTGGGCAGGTCAGCCATCTGCTGGTGATGACTCATTGTTCGGAAGCGGTGACACTTGACGCACTGCCTGATGTGTTTTTTCACGGTGCGAATGCCTCCAAGGATCCAGTACTTGCAGCGAAGGTGTGATAGTGTTAATCGAGCCCCTCCGTGTAGAGTCTCAATGTGAGCCCGACTTATTATTAGTTCGGTCACCTTGTGTTTGTTGGGCAAGATAATCGGGTGCTTCTGTGCGTTGTTTAAAGCAGAGTTGTTAAGTCTTCCACGAACTCTCAATATTCCGTGTTCGTCCAACATGGGATTTAAATTTAGAATAGAGCTTGTTGAACGGATGTTTTTTCTATTTTGTAGTTGTGAAATATCTTCGCCAAAACAACAATTTTGCACAAACTTAACGACCTCGTTACGAGCGATTTCCAACTCAGCTGTCGTTAAGTGCGATATTCGCTTAGCATTTGTTCTGTCACGTGTATTGTGAATGAAGCGCAATATCCAACATAATACACGGTTTATACGAGATATTGAATTATAATTTGTTATAATTTCTTCAATAATTGTTGCTGTTTTTTGTAATAAACAAACTTGTTTTTGTTTCCTGTCTTCGCTTGTTGTATATGTGTCTTGTGGTGGTAAATTGTTCTCTTTTAGCCATCTGGGACCCTCCCACCACAATGAATGATTTGGAAGCTGGGACGGGAGCACCCCTCGACTGGCACAGTCAGCCGCATTGTCCTCGGATTTGACGTGTCTCCAACAGGATGCTGGCATGATAGCTGTGATTTCTACCACTCTGTTCGACACAAATGTTTTCCAACGGGATGGGTCCCCCTGGAGCCACCCCAAAACGACCATGGAGTCCGTCCAGCCGTAAATGTTAGCTGTTTGCATGTTTGTTGTTTCCATTATCTTTTTCATTAGTCTTGACAACAGATGAGCCCCGCAAAGTTCGAGTCTGGGTAACGATGTAGGTTTCTTCTGCGGAGCAAGTTTTGTTTTTCCTGCCAATAATCTAATGATAGGTTGGTTACTGTCGTTGCTCGATTTACAGTAAATCACAGCTGCGTATCCCTTTTCAGATGCGTCACTGAACCCGTGGATTTCTGTTGTATGTTGCTGGTTGCCAATCCATCGCGGTATGCTTATGTTTTTTATATGTTCAATGTCCTGTTGAAATAAGTCCCATTCCTTTTGTATGTTATTAGGAATAGCCTCATCCCAGTTTATTTTGGAAATCCATACGTTTTGAAACATAAGCTTGGCCTTCATCGTGACGGGTGCAAGCCAGCCGAGGGGGTCAAAAATTTTTGACATTTCCGATAGCAATATTCGTTTCGTAATGACGTCACGCCGTTTATGAATGTTCGCTGTTTGCTTGAATGTAAACTGATCCGTACGGGGATTCCACGTAATACCTAAGGTTTTGTTTGTTTCTGCCCGTTCAAAGTCTAGCATATTTTGATTAATTAAATCTTGCGGCAATTGCTCTAATAGTGAAGGCTCGTTAGATGCCCACTTGCGGAGATTGAACCCTCCTCGAAGTAAGATCTCTATTAATTGTTTTTGAGCAATCTTTGCTTCTGAGATGCTGCAGCTTCCTCCCAATATGTCATCCATGTACAGCTGGTTGCTTAAAATATTGGCAGCAAGAGGATACTGTGAGCCGTCGTCCTGCACCAGCTGTTTGATTGTGCGCATAGCTAGGAAGGGCGCAGCCTTGGTGCCGTATGTTATAGTGCAAAGTTGATACTCTTTGATGGGTTCTGTGTCAGAGTCTCGCCATACAATCTTTTGCAGGTGTTGATCTGTCTCGTTTATAAATACTTGTCTAAAAAATTTTTCAATATCTGCCGTGTAAACGTATTTGTATGTTCTCCATCTCAGTATCAGGGCCTGAAGATCTTGTTGTAAATTAGGTCCGCATTCCATAAGTTGGTTGAGGCTGTGACCTGATTTTGTTTTGGCAGACGCGTTATAAACAACCCTTAATTTTGTTGTTGCAGAGTCCATCTTGACGACCCCATGGTGTGGCAAGACGCAGCTTGGTTCTTGTTGTACTTTACACTCTTTCATGTGACCGAGTGTAATGTATTCATTGATAAATTGTTTGTAACTTTCTTTCAGTAAGTTATTGTGTTCCAGTCTTTTTTCCAGCTGCTTAAATTGCGCGACCGCCTGTGGCTTTGAAGCTCCTAATTTTTCTTTGAAGTTAGGCTTCATCGAGATGCGAACTTCATATCTACCACTAGGAAGTCGCTTTGTTGTTTGTTGAAAAAATGTTTCGCAATGTTCATGTTCTGTTGTCAAAGTCAGTTTGTTTTCAGTTATTTCTTCAATTTCCCAAAATTGAGAAATTTCATCAATATTGTTTAATACGGCGTTGCAGTTGTAGGTTCTCATTTTACCTAATAGCACCCACCCTATTTTGGTTTGTTGAGCAATAGGGGCGGTGCTGGAGCCTCGCAGGATGCCATCCAGGATAATGTCCGCATATACGCCAGCATCCAGCAGTATGTCTACAGGTCCCGAAATGTTGTATTCTGGATCCGCGAGGTTAATGTTGTGCAAATGAGGCCATTGTTGTTTTGTGAAGGTATAGTTGGGTAAATTGTTGAGCATTTTACTCATAACCATTGCTTCTGTTGTGAATCCATAGTCGCCATAGAGTGATTCGCACACTAACTGTACTGTTCCATGACTCTGATTGGCTGATATCCCGATACCCGAAACGGTAGCTTTTTGATGAAATCTGTGAAGGCCTAACCTTTGTGTCGCAGATTCCGTTATGAGATTAATCTGGGAGCCCTGGTCTAAGAGGCATCGTAATTGTATAAAATTACCATCAGCTGCTCGAATTTTTAGTTGTACCGTAGCGAGTAATATTTCGTTATTAGCGGCTACGTGATTCACAGTTTGTTTCGATGTCGTAGGTCTGTTGTTAGGTGCAATCGGTATATTCGCGAGCATTGACCCGAGTTGACCGGTTTCATGTAACTCGTGCAGAATTGTATGATGTGCGTTATTACATATTTTGCACCTTTTGTTCGAATTACATTGTTTTCCATTATGTGAGAATAAACAATTTCGACACATATCATTGACCTTAGCTATCGCTCTTGTTTTTTCAGATGTGTTCATGTTAAGAAATGTTGAACAATAAATCAATAAATGATCTTTGTTGCAGATAGGGCAGACTCTTTCGGCGCTTGCATGGTACGTCTTGGGCCATGCCTTTGACCTTGGTACTTGTGGTAGTACCTTAGATGAAAATTCCTTGCTGGGTGCATGGTTGTTTGGTTTAGAGCCGCTGGGCGTCTTATTTTTCTTGTTGAGTGGTTCTAATGCAGTAAATTTGTTTTCTAGAAAGCTGATTAGTTCGTCAAAGCTAGGTAAGTTTCTAGGCGCCTTTCTTATCTCCATGTAGGCAGCATATGTTTCAGGGTCTAATTTTTCGGTAAGAATGTGGACAATGATCGGGTCCCACGTAGTGGTGTCAACCCCCAGATTGTTTATCGCGTGAATTGTTTCGAAACTAACGTCGTGCAAGCGTTTAAGCTCGTAACAACTCTGTTTCTGAACAGCTGGCTGATTCAGAAATATTTGTATTTGCTTAGTGAAGAGCAGCTGTATGTTGTTATAGCGACGAGTGAGGATCTCCCAGCACGCGTCATAGTTCTCCGCTGATACTGTTAAATGTTGTACGAGTCTTTCAGCTTCTCCCCGTAGCCTTCCCTTCAAATGTTGCAGCTTTTGAGTTTTCGTAAGCCTATTGTTGTTATGGATCGCTTCACTGTATAAGTCCATGAAGGTCGGCCACTGAGAGTAATTACCCGAGAAGTTAGGTATCTCAATCTGCGGTACCGACTGATATTGACTAGATGTTGAATTCAATTTACGATTTAACTCTCTCTTAGTGCGTTCATAGGTGTCTTCATGATCGGAGAACTCTCGTTCGTACTCTAAGTTAGTAGCAACCATAGCGTTATCTATCTGCCAGTGTGTCTCGTCGATGATCTTCCAACGTGACTGTAACACCTGTAACTTGTCCTCAATCTCCCATTTCTCATTGAGCTCGTCTATGTAAATATTTCGGACCACTCTTGTGAAAGCCCTAAAGTTAGTGTTTTGTTGGCTTAGAAGTTCATCACTTTTGGATAACACCCCTCTGTCTTCCACCGTCGATGGTTTTGTTTTTTGAAGGACCTCTAAGGTCGTTTCATATCTTTGTTTTACCTTGTCGTAGGCGTTGGACGTAAAATAGTCATCTGTTTTATCTCTAGATGTTAAAAGAGTCTCGTGGTTACTCTCAAACTCTCCCCACAGGTTCTGAAGAGCTTCGAGGCGTTTCTTGAGATAATCAGCTGTTTTACGACTTGCCGAGTCTTTCTTGAAGTTGGTTAGCAGCTTCTGAATGCCCTCGGCAATAATCTGTTGACCCTGGATGATAGCTTCCATTGTCATTGTTTATAAAATGTTTAAAAGCTCACAAACGATAGTTCTTGTAGAGCGTAGGCTTTGTAAGTACCCACTGGATGTTGTTGGTTCTTGTTCAGCGTGACCGTAGTCTTACCTCGATATTATGCGCCTTCTCAACTTAACTGGTGAGACCCGCTTGTGGGAGGCCAGTCAGCCGATTCGCTATCGAAGGTTTGAACACAGATCACACTTCACAATTTCTCGAAGGACCAAATGTACGAGCTAGTGCCCGTGCAGTTATGTAAAGTTTAAGTAATGTTTATAATGTTAATGTTGTTGTATACGAGTGCCGAAGAATGTTTGTTTATTGAAGGAACGGAGTAAAAGAGACAACCGAAACCGTCGAATGGGTTTATTGCACTAAAAATCATATGTTAAATGTTGCGCGCATAAGCCGCCCGGTCAGCAACTTAATTAGGTTAAATAATAGCAAAACAATGTACAGCTCGTACACACTTCGACATCTAGAGGTTGAAGATGGTGAGAACAAAGTGGAGAGAAAGACAAAAGAACGATGATGTTATCTTATGAATATTTTAAATTATTTTTCTGTCATCCATCCAGAACTATTGCCTGAACCTACGAGGGCGGCACTGAAAATTTCGGAAATCAAGGAAGGGACACAACATAACTATTTAAAAATGTATTTATTGCTTTTCGAAGTATTCTCCGCGAAATTTGACACATTTTTCCATACGATGGACCAATCATTGAAGCAACCATTCCATTCGGAAGTTGGGGTCTCCAAAATGGCCGTTTTTTAGGCGTCCACAGCTTCTTCAGGTGATGAAAATCTCTGACCACGCAATTTATTCTTTATTTTAGGGAAAGTATAGAAATCATTAGGGCTTAGGTCGGAACTGTACGGCGGATGGTCTAATAATTCTATGTTTTCTTGCTCTAAAAACTCTTTTGTTCTGTGCGCGGTGTGAGAACTCGCATTGTCGAGATAAAGGATGATGCGGCGGTTGCAGTTCTCTTTACGGAGTTCAGAAACGACCTGTGGCAAACAAATGCTAGCATACCATTCTGCATTAACCGTTCTTTGTCCCTCAAGAGGAATAGTCGCAACATGGCCGGTTTTGGAGACAAACGTGGCCACCATTTTTTTTGCAACACTCCGTGAACGAACAATTTTTGTTGGCTTTAACTCATTTTCGAACACCCAAACTCGTGACTGGTTTTTTGTTTCGGGTTCGTACGCGTATATCCAGGATTCGTCACCTGATACGATGTTGTATACAGCATTTGAGGATCCTGCGTGGAATCTTTCGAGAGTTCTGACACACCAAGTAACGCGAGCCGCTTTTTGCTCTTCACAGAGCGAATGCGGTATCCATCGGGAAAACAACTTTTTTACACCTAATTGTTCATGCAAGATTATTTGTATTTGACTCATGCCAATGTCTAAAGTTGCCTGAATTTCGCGGTATGTCACATGTCGATCTTCCTCAATCAGCTTACGCACAGCATCAACGTTTTCTTGGGTGACTGCAGTTTTTGGACGACTGACGAGGATCATCACTGAGCTTGACACGTCCACGTTGAAATTCAGCAAACCAGCGATAAATTGTGGTTTTGGATGGGGCTTCATCACTAAATGCAGAAATCATCCGGTCAACACAGTGTTTTTGTGATAAACCACTTCGAAAGTCATAATAAATCATCGCTCTTGAATTTTCTCGAGTCAATTCCATTTTCTCAACGATTAAACAAGTTTGACAAAACTTTGTGACAAGACCGAGAATCTTTTTTTAAATAAATAAATGGTATTCGATTTTTAAAACCAAGGAGTTTTCAATTAAAAAGATTTAAATATGACAGGAACAGTGGTAATATTCCATTCCCGATACTTTTAGTGCAGCCCTCGTAGTTATTCCGAAATCACTGAGACGACAAAAAAAAGCGCTTAGGTGCTTTTCATGAGAAGTAACGTCTTTACTTGCGATCAAAATATCGTCTAAATATGAGAAAGCGAACTCGTTTACGTGGTTGACTGTACCGTCAGCCATTCTAACTTCTAATCTAAAGCGTGCAAAATAGAGTTGTTTATGAATCTTTGAAATGTTTGTGCAGCGTTACGAAGTCCGAAACTCATCCTGGGGAACTCAAAAAGACCTAAAGGCGTAATTATCGCTGTCTTTTCGATGTCCTCAGGGGCGACCCTTACGTTGAAATAAGAACGATTCATATCTACTCTCGAAGACACTCTTTTATCAGGTGACATGTGAGCGAAATCTTGGACCCTAGGTAATGGGTACCTATCTGGTTTCGTGACTGCATTCAAAGCGCGGTAATCACCGCATGGACGTATCTGTCCGTCCTTTTTGGGTGCTCCCTTTGACGGCCTGCAAATACCAAGCTCTTGCATAGTTTTGAACTCATCGAAAACCTTTTTGTAACGCTCGGGTGGCAAGGGCCTTGCTCGAGCCTGTCGTTTCGATATGGTGAAATATCGAATGTGGGGGGGCCGTCCTTAAAACAGGTTGGTTTTAAAATATCTGGATAACGTGACAATAATTTAAAATAAGGATGACTACTATCTAATGTGCTCAGCGACAGTCCACTCCAGTTAACAACACTGGTTATTACACTTAAATTAGTTTCCAGATCAATCAGTTTCTTATTACTTAAATCAACAACTAATCTATGCTTAATTAAAAAATCTGCCCCAATAATAGGCTGTCGTACGTCGGCTATAATAAAAGTCCACTTGTACGGTCGACGTAAATTGAAATTTAGCGTTAAAGTTTTAGTACCGAAAGTTCTGATTACTGAGCCATTAGCGGCATACAAAATGTAAGGGGACACACTATCAGATTTGGGAACTAACCTTGTGGGTAACACTGACACATTTGTTCCGGTGTCAATGAGGAAACGTAATCCCGATTCCACGTCTCTAACTATCAGGCGGTTTGTTTACAATTTATGCTATGCTACCATGCAATACTTAAAACTAAAGGCTTAAACTAATTAACCTAATCAAATGTCTCACACTTACGTGCACTCCAGTGAACTCACTGGCCGAAGCGGCGGGCGACCCTCCCTGGGTCAGATCCGACCGCCTGTGCGATGTGGTGGCAATGTCACTGATCCTAAGCGACCCCCTTGGAGCTCCAAACCCTGAACGACCACGCACTCCGCACTTGGTCCGCAATCACGCACTCACACGCGCCTACACGGTTACCCGTAGGCGAATTGTCATTCCGCACGCATAGAAGGACAGTTCCTTGATACTTATTTGTCACGTTTAACGCGGCACTCCCAAAGGGCACGTGAACAAACGCAAAACGACCGATTTCACCAGTTATATTTAACAAAACAAGGGCGCGTTCCAAACGCGTGGTTTCCGTGTGTCTAACACTAAGGAAGCCGAGACACTAAGATGGCGGCCATCTGCTCGCGTGCGCGCAGACCGGGCGGCGCCGCACTCTTTTTCATAAGGCGTTAACAGACGGCTAACGCCATCTGTGATGCCGTATCAAAACTACATTGTATTTGGAACACGGTTGTTGTCTACTTGCGTGCAGGAATCCGCCGTTGCCTGCACGGGGTCTAGTTTCCCGGCGCCTCGCTATCCGGCTTGGCAACCCAACTACAGGGTTGTACGCACTTCTTAGCGTTTTTGCCGAACCAGAAATGATAGGAGCATTTCCAATCCGGGCGTCAAGGTCGCTGACGTTGTAGTGAGGGTCTCCTATTCTGTGATTGAGTACGGTTTCTGGATCTCCTATTGTTGTTATAGCTCTCCATGCGGGATAATCGGGCGTTGAGCTTCGCTGTCTCCGCGGTCAGTTTTGCTGTACTGCTACAAACATCATCTACCTTCACCGCAAAGACGTGTCTGGTCGTGGTCTCCATGACCTTGTCAGCTACTCCAGCCAGTTTATCTAGTTCCTTCATCTCGGTGACTGTTAGCACTGCTTGAACTGATGAAGGAAGGTGCTGTAACCACAATATCTGGAGAGTGCATCAGGTATTTGGTCTCTGACTAAATCTCGCATCCGTCTTAGAAGCTGTGACGGCTTCTGGTCACCTAGCTCTATTCCTTCGATCAACTTCTGAACAACCTGTGCGATTGCATCTCTGTCTAGCTTCGTTATCACTAGGTTATAGCGGGCTTCATCTCCTAGCTTCTGTGGAGCAAGTACTGCCTCCACTTGAATGAACCAAATTCTGGGTTGTTCCTTCCAGAATTTTGATATTCTAGATGTCACTGATACTTGGGCTAAGTCGCTTGATGGTTGAAGTGCCATGATTGTTGCTTTGTTAACCCTAAGCAATACAGGGGAGTCCTCACTGCACGTGGTCGTGCGGCCGCCACGTTGTCGCGGCCACGCGTCGCGCAAGTATGTGAAATGTACGCCACAATTAAAAAATCAAAAAAAAAATCACTTTGGAGGTCACCACTTTACCGTTACCTTCGTGGAAGGTGGTAAATCAAAAAGTCTTTGTTTGCGTGTTCGGGAAGATGAAATTAAATGTATTGTTTCGGTAAATAATTTATAATTAAGGCTGTACACAAGCGTACAGGAACGCGACTCTAGGAGGACTGGGGCGGCTCGCGCAGGAGCCGTAATCCCACCTCTGGGGTATGACGCAATACCATTACTATGTTACAATGTGTCGCTACAGAACTGTATTTTCAGCCATTGTAGCAACTTCTTTGCGAATTTGATGGTAAGTACAATCTTATGCAAATGCAAACTTTATTTGAAAAACTACTGGAACGGGTAGCTTCACATTTTCAAACCATGTCCCCACAGCCCTACTGACGGATTTATTGCGGCAGTTGCTCTTCCGGCAGCGGAATTTGCCCAGATGTCCTGAAGCTGCTCCTTTTGTTAAATGTATAGGCCTTATGTGATAATTGCATTCTTTTGCTAATGGTATTAGGCCTCTCTCCTCAGCAAACCGAACACACTGCTCTTCGGTGCTAAGAGTCTTGTAAAATCTTCCCCAAGACCAAGAAGATCTGTAACAAATAAAACTAAACAAATTAGTCAAGAAAATACAAAGTACTCAAAAGGTCTAAGAGTATATAAAGGAGTAAGTACACTTGAAATATATTATAGTAAAGTGGGCAAGCTATTATATTTGATTTTAAACTTCACAGTCCCCTATAGATTTTGTTCTGTTAAAAAAAATAACCTCGAAATTTATATTTCTAACCTATCACGTGACCTACAGGACTAAAGCAAACTAAATGCTTCTGAACGTCTCCGGCGCTGCGGGAAGTTCAGCCCCTCCGCCCTTGCGTAACAAACCGCAGGCACTCCATGCTCACAGCTGGGCTTGCTGTTACAGCGGGCGGGGGCTGCTCTCCCTCCGCGCCTCCGGGCTTTTATATACTACTGGGGTAGGGCAGACCATGTGCATAGTTTGATCTTTAACCATTGGATCGAAGTCAGGTATGACATTGCCTAACATAGGAAATTTGTTGCCTTCTGGCTTCAAATTTGTCATAGATCTAAGAAATTCGCTTAAAAATTAATGTGTTTCACTATTAGCAAAAATAGAGGAATTAATGTCCTTACTTGAAATCGGCTGCGGAGTTTAATCCACTATGATCACCTAGGTGATGTCACCCGGGTGATTTAATTCTACATTTTTGTCTTCTAAAATCACCTGCCGTCATATCTGGGTGTTCAAATTCCACATAAATAATTTTTTTTTTTAATTTCCCCTATTCCCCAATCTAGTACGTATTGTCTTCATTATAATTTCTTATCATAGGTTTTGTATCAATAAATATAATCAATGCGGAAAACGCCACTTGTCAAGGTCATTTTATATCTCGCTTGAACCACTGGACCGATTTGGATGAAAGTTGAAATACAGATAGGTACACAGAATACAGAAGAAAGCCCAATAACAATAAAGAGTATACCTACCATGTGCATATCGTTTTTATAAAAGTTAACGCAGGTGATTAGGGAAAACTAAAAAAATTTTTTTCATCCTCTCATCTTATCATCATCTCAGCCAAAAAGACGTCCACTGCTAGACAAAGGCTTCCCTCAAGGATAAATAATTTTGAGGGGAATTTGCCATAATCGCCACGCTTGGCAGGCAGGTTGGCGATCGCAGTAAGGCTGGTTTTACAGTGACGCGTACCGTCCGCGCGAGTGGTAAGCGCGGCTCGCAAGCACGCGGATGACCGGGTCTGGTACCTAATCCCGTTTGTCTCCGACCACATTTTTGGTATTTATGGTCTTGAGCTGTATGTATATAAGTATATAAGTATGTACGTAGGTAACAAAATAAATACAAATTATTCTTTGAAATCAGTATATTTTCATAATTTTCTATTGAGCATTAAACAGTCAGGCCTCTGCCTCGAATTTTGCGGGCAGCGGGGCGGCGGCGGCGCGGCGGCAGCGCGTCTTGACTGGACTGCACCGCTAGAGCGGGCGACGAGCGAAGCACTCCAGTCAAGCCGCGCCGCCGCCGCTGCCGCCCCGCTGCCCGCAAAATTCGAGGCAGAGGCCTCAAATATTATTTAGAAAAAAAAATCCGATGACTGGCCTTTGAGAAAGTTGCTTAACCTCAGCACTCGCAAACCGGGCGCATTAACCACTGCGCCAGCCTCTTTATTAATAGTATAGTTTGAAGAAAACGACTACCTTAACCGGGGTCAACATTTCTCAAATTTTCCTGTCTTTTTAAATTTAATGTTATTATCTACGAACATGATTACCCATTTATTAAAAGAAATAAGCATTGTTACTGCGAAAATTTATAATCCACTATGTTTGCTACAAACATATAATTTGCCAAGTGGCAACTTTTTATTTTTTTTATGTCATGCACTATTATTATTGTGCTGGCAACAATATTTTCGCTCTCTTCGGGTTTCATTTTTCAATGGCGGAGTGAGCCGCTTTTTCTATTATATTTTAATTTGTTTAATCTTAATTAAACCAGTACAACAAGTTTCTTCGCATTTTATTTAACATGCGAAAAATGGTCCTTCGATTTTAATATTTAGATTCAGTGCATTACAGTTACACGAGTTTCTCGTGATAGGGTGGTGTGTACGCCATAGTCGCGCCATACCGCTATAACAAATTTATTGGTGGAAAATCGTGGATTTGCGGCGGCCCGGAGCTTCGTTAAAACGAAAAAAGCCTGTGGATCACGTATTTAGTGGTTGGGAATCGCAAGTTAAGGTAGCGAGTTAGTGCAGATTACGAGGTATAGGTACCTACCTACCCACTTTATTTGAATTCAAAGCCACCATCTTTTAATCGCTCGCATACAAGTTGTTGAGCAGGAAAGAACAAAGTGAAGTTCGTCCTGTACAAATGATAAGGTGGGCGCTGCAGTCGTCGTGTTCATAGCGGCGAGTTGTGACAACATAAGTGAAAAGTGACAACCAAAACTAACTTCTCTAATTTCACACATGTTTACATGTCAGTGTCAGTCAGTGAAATAGTCAAATTTAATACCTCAAATTAACTGCGTGTTCGAAAAAGTGAATAAGTGTTGTGCGGCTACATAAATTATCACGTTTATATCAAAATATGGCAGATCTCAGAATGTTAAAGTTGGTGCGGGGCCAGTGTAAGGCCACCATATCAAGAATTGAGAATTTTGTCAACGACCAAATAAGTTTTGCGTCGGCTACTGCCGAATTGTTAGAGGCCCGTAAGGAGAAGCTTATATCGGCTCTCAAGAGCTATGAAACAGCACAATTGGATATTTTGAGCTTGGACGAAACCGATCCAGAGCAGGTGGGTCCCATCGAAGAAAAATATTATGTATTGCTTGCTAAACTAAACGCTTCATTAAAAGAGTTATGTAAAATTTCGATATCAAATTCAAACAATGTTTCAACATGTAAACTACCAAGCATAGAGATACCAAACTTTGATGGTAAAAACTTCACTAAATTTAAACCATTTTTTGAATTGTTTATGGCTATTATTGACAATAATAAAAATTTGTCAGATGTACAAAAACTATTTTATCTCAGAAAGTACTTGGTAGATGAAGCTCTGGCTGTTATTATTAACTTGCCATTAGTCAACAGTTCTTATAATGAGGCTATTGAACTACTTAAAAGGCGTTTTGACAACAAGCCCCGCTTAGTTACTAATCACATTAATGTTCTTTTAGACTTACCAATAATGCAAAAGGGTACAGCTGCCTCTATAAGGTTGTTTGTGTCACAAGTTCAGCAGCAATTGCATGCTTTAAAAAACTTGGATGAACCCATTGATAAATGGGACATGCTTTTAATTGCAATATTGATACGTAAATTAGATCAGATTACAAATAGAGCATACCAATTAGATAGGGACTCAAACCAAATGCCTTCTGTCAACAATTTTATATCATTTCTGGAGCGTCGTGCTATAGCATTAGAAGACAGTTTTACTCCAAAAGCTTCTTTTAAGAGTCTTAAACCATCCTTTGAAGGTCCTAAACCCAAGTTCATGCCTTTTAAAGTAGCTAATGTTGTCACTAAATCTCCGACAGTTTGTAAATATTGTTCTAAATCTAACCATGCTATTTTCAGCTGTCCGGAGTTCATGACCTCTGCGTTAGCAGAGCGTCAATCATTTGTAAGAAAACATAGTTTATGTACTCTTTGTTTAAATCCACATAGTGGTAAGTGCAAATTTTCTTTTAAATGCAAAACATGTAGGCAGAATCACAATACTCTTTTACATGAAGAGAGCTCAACAGAGCCTCCAGTGTCTTTAGTATCAAGTCCTGTTACCAGTAACAGCTTGCTGCCTACTGTCAAAGTTAAAATATTAAATAATGCTGGCCGTCAAATCACTGTTCGAGCTTTGCTTGACACTGGCAGCCAGGCTTCATTTGCTACAAGTACTCTTGTTAAAGAACTTGGTTTGAATGCTATAATTCAACCAAGTAATATCATTGGTATAGGTAATAAACCTACTCAAATAAATGAATGCATTAACATTACTATATTTTCATGTCACTATGATGTAAAATGTACTTTAAAATGTCATGTAGTTGATTCTATAACAACTAAATTGCCACAAAACTTCATAAATGCTTCCAATTGGAACATTCCTCATTATGTAAAACTTGCAGATGATAGTTTTAACATTCCATCTGATATATCCCTACTACTTGGGGCTGATATTTATTTTAAAATTTTGCTCGATGGATGTATTAAATTAAACCGAGGGCCGGTATTGCAAAACACCCTGTTTGGATATGTTGTTGGTGGCAGCATTGTGCAACAAGCCTTCAATAATGTAAGTTTTGATATTGTTACTAATTTTGCTATTAGTGATAACAATAAGTTAGAAAATGTAATGGAAAGGTTCTGGCTCTCTGAAAGGGTACCTGATCCAGTGAAACCGAGTTGTGATGAGTTTGTTAAAGCTGAGGAATCTTTTCAACAATCTGTCAGTATTCAGAATAACAGGTTTTATGTTGACATGCCGCTTGTCTCACCTTTAGAGAATTTACAGCTCGGGGACTCATTTTCAGTAGCCTACCAAAGATTTAATATGTTAGAAAAAAGGTTTAAAAAAGATCCTTTGTTATTGGAAAAATATAAACTATTTATTCAAAAATATGTAGATCTGGGACATGCTAAGATTATTGATGTTGGTATGTATGATGTCAATAATGACCCTGTTTATTTTTTAGCACACCATGCAGTCTTTAACTATGCTAGTAAGACAACAAAGCTGCGGGTTGTATTTGATGGCAGTATGAAGTCACGTAACAAGGTGTCTCTCAATGACGTCATGCTCAATGGTCCAGTGGTGCAGAGTGAGCTCTTTGATATTCTAATTTTATTTAGAACATACCTATATACTTTAATATGCGATATCGAATCATTTTTTAGACAAGTCTATTTAAATAAGCACCAAACTTGCCTGCAAAATATATTATGGAGAGACAATCCCAAACAGCCTATTAAATGTCTGCAACTTCAAACAGTGACATATGGACTTAAAGCCTCAACTTTCTTGGCCACTCGATGTTTAATTGAATTGGCTAGGCGCTATAAGGATGACTATCCATTGGCTGCTTTAGCTTTGCAACAAAATACCTTTGTTGATGATGTCCAGGCCGGTGCAGATACAATAGGGCATCTTCAAGAGCTGAAATCACAGCTGATAGAACTTTTAAAACTAGGTAGCTTCACTTTGCATAAATGGTGCTCCAACTGTCCTGAGGTTTTAGATGATATTCCAAATCAACAAAAGCATTTTGAAGATGTTGAAATTAGTGAGGATAGCACAGTCAAAGCTTTAGGTCTAATGTATAAAATAGTTCCAGATCATTTTTATTTTTCGAGTCCTTCTTTTGATGAAGACTGTAATATAAATACAAAAAGGAAAATTTTAAGTTTTATAGGAAAACTGTTTGACCCTCTTGGTTTAATTGGCCCAGTTATAGTTGTAGCAAAATTGTACATGCAAGAACTATGGTCTTTGCAGGTTGATTGGGATTCTATAATACCCACTGCACAGCTACAACCCTGGGTTACGTTTCTTAAAAACATTAAGCAGATGGGAAAAATTACTATACCCAGATGTATTAATTATTCAGATGTTTCATCTGTAGAGTTGGTGGGATATGCTGATGCTTCTATGAAAGCCTTTGGCTGTTGTATTTACCTGAGAATGCTTAGGAACGATGGCACAGTAAATCAAAACTTATTGTGTTCAAAATCTCGTGTAGCTCCATTAAGAAGAAGCTTAACAATCCCCCAGCTTGAATTAAATAGTGCCTTAATGTTGGCTCAGCTAGCAAAGCGAATAAGCGATCTTTTAAAAAATAGATTTCAACATAAAACATATTTGTTTTCTGACTCTCAAATAGTCTTAGCCTGGATTAAAGCAGGAAATGTTAAATTTAATATTTATGTTAATAACAGGGTTAAACAAATTGTAGAGGCAACTGAACAATCTCAATGGTTTTATGTTAGGACAAATGAAAACCCTGCAGATCTCTTATCCAGGGGTGTCCAAGCACAAAACCTTCAAGACAATTTACTTTGGTGGCACGGGCCACATAATTTATTTTTTTGTAATCCTGAAAGATTTGATAAACTACCAGATGAACCTTTAGATGATCAGTTGGATCTCCCTTGTAATTTAATTAATATCGAGCCATCATTTTCAGCTCAATTGTTTCAAAAATACTCCAAGTTATATAAATTGCAAAAAATTATTGCATACATTTTCAGATTCTTTTATAATTGTTCAATAAATAAAAACAATAAAATTCTTAATGAGTTAACACCTCATGAATTAAATGAATCCTTGCTTGTGGTAATTAGATGTGACCAAAAAGAGCATTTTTCAAAAGAAATTCAGTCCCTAAATAAAAATAAAAATTTGAAAACAGGCATTGTTAACTTAAACTCTTTTTTAGACAGAAATAGTATACTTAGAGTAGGTGGAAGGCTACAAAATGCTAACAAAATACCGTTTGAAAAGATGCACCCTATTATTCTCCCTAAGAGGTCTTATATTACCAACCTTATTATAGAAAGGGAACACATAAGGTTGCTTCATGCAGGACCTAGGTTAGTATTAAATTCATTGTCACAAAAATACTACCTTGTTAGTGGTACTAGAGAGGTCAAGAAAGTTTTACATAAATGCATAATATGTTTTCGTTTGAAAGCAGTGGCTGCCAAGCAGTTAATGGGATCTCTCCCTAAAGAAAGAGTTACGCCCACCAGACCATTTCAGCATGTCGGAGTTGACTTTTGTGGACCCTTCAGTGTCAAAGTTGGTAGGATAAGAAGACCCATTATAACTAAAGCCTATGTTGCGCTCTATGTATGCTTTGTAACTAAGGCCATCCATGGAGAGCTGGTGTCCAATTTAACGACAGAAGCGTTCTTAGCAAGTCTCAAAAGGTTTATTTCGAGGCGGGGTATGCCCACAAAAATATTTTGTGATAATGCAAAAACATTTAAGGGTGCTTGTAACGTTTTAAAAGATTTATATAATTTATTTTCTACCCAAGAGCACAGAGATGCTATTAATAATTTTTGTTATAAAAACTACATACAATTTATGTTTATTCCAAGTTACTCTCCTGAGTTTGGAGGCTTGTGGGAGGCAGGTGTCAAGAGTTTTAAACACCACTTCAAGAGAGTAGTAGGTAATATTTGCCTCACATATGAAGAACTCAATACCATCATTGTTCAAATCGAAGGGGTTTTAAACTCTAGACCTCTCCTCTCAGTAAATTCAAACGATTGTCAATATTTAACACCTGGACACTTCCTTATTGGAGCGGCTTTAACCAGTTATCCAGAAATTGATCTTACCGATGTCTCTATAAATCGTCTTAAGTTTTGGAACATCTGCACTAAAATAAAACAAGACTTTTGGAAGTCATGGTCTCATGATTATTTAAATCAATTGCAGAGCCGTCCCAAATGGAAGACCCAGCAGTGTAATCTTAAGGAAGGTGACCTTGTCATTGTAAAAAATATGAATACAACTCCTTTAAACTGGCCTCTGGGTCGTATTGTAAAAATTTTTCATGGAGCTGATGGAAATGTAAGAGTGGCTGAGGTTAAAATGAATAACAAAGTGTACTGTAGAGCCATTACAAACTTATGTCCTTTGCCCATAATTTAATGTTTAAATTTATTTGTACTGTTATTCATTTTCCCCCGGCCCAACTATGTTTGCTACAAACATATAATTTGCCAAGTGGCAACTTTTTATTTTTTTTATGTCATGCACTATTATTATTGTGCTGGCAACAATATTTTCGCTCTCTTCGGGTTTCATTTTTCAATGGCGGAGTGAGCCGCTTTTTCTATTATATTTTAATTTGTTTAATCTTAATTAAACCAGTACAACAAGTTTCTTCGCATTTTATTTAACACACTATAAAACTTTCGAGCTCGTTGATAAAAATGAGTGGGACAGACTGTTTACTTATAGGACTACTACTTTTAGTATATTAATATACAATAATAGAAAATAATATAAATTTATTTCTGTATAAAAAAATTAACAATATGACCTGCCTCACAAGCGTTACATTGGCATCTGATGGTGTCATCCCGACGGAGACTGGCTGGCGAAGGCAGCGGTGCTGGTAGCGGATCTTCCTCCACCGCGAACGTGGGCCAGCCAGGGACTGACCGGCGAAGGAGGAGGCGCTGGTGGCGGTTCTTCATCCACCGCCCATGAGGACGCGTCAGACGATGAAGACGACGACGACGACGACGACGACGACGACGACGACGACGACGACGACGACGACGACGACGACGACGACGACGACGACGACGACGAAGTCGTCAGCGGCAGCGGCGTCTGTATCTGCGGCGTCGGCGCTGGCGTCTGCGGCGTTTCTGTCTTCTTGATACAACACAATAACCTGCAATAGTGAAAGTGTGTTAATAAATAATAAGAGACTATTGAAAAATAAGGACTATTAAATTTCAGTTAGGCATAAGGAAACATGTTGTTTTAGGACAGAAAGGCTTCTAAAGTTTACGAAACAACTTTTTACGGATCTACTCGTGTTTAATTTCCATTTCACATTGAAGTTAATTTTATTGTTTAATTAATTATGAGACGCCTAACAACTCAGTCTCCCTCCCAAGCAGCACACAAGCGTTTACAACATCAATTTTCCAGCTCATTTAGGACTTAAGGTCCTTTTAATGACGTACAAGAGAGTCAAAAGATGCTTAGAGGGTTAAAACAGAGAGTCAAAACTCTACTGTACAGCTTTAAGCGTTTTGTGAAAATTTAAGCTAGCTTTATCGTTAAAGCTGTATATAGGCTGGTTTTTGTATGCGGTCGCTTACTTACTACTGCACTAAGTGTTATTATGGTATCACTCGATACTTGTTTCTGTACAATGGTGTACGCGACCCCCATTATAGAACCTAATCTTAAAGCGTAATTGGGCACTCTCGTGAATACAGTAGTTTTATAACTACTGTCTACAAGAGTGCTTTAAAACTAAAAAAATAAACTACATCAATAGTACAGCTTTAGTCTTCCAAATATCGTCTAAGCTGTATAACAAAATGTCGCCATTTTAGAACGAATGAAAAAATTTTTCAAATATAATTCTCGCACTTTGGGCGATATTTTTTTAATAAATTATTTGTTAAACGCAAACAACACCAAGAAAACGAATTTACCTTGACAGACCTTTATTTGACATCAATCAATAATATTTTATAAAAACGAGAAGACGTAAATCAAAAGAGTTTTCAACATCCTCACAAGGGCAAAAAATTAAAACAGAACAAAAAAAACTGTGGCGCCACCGATTGTGATGCTTTCTAACACTCATTAATTGAGGTGCCTATTTCACTGCACACTTATCATCAATTGTATTAATTGTTCACTTCCAATAGGTACAATCTTTGTATAGGTCTTGTTAGTTCACCGTCGCTAGTTCGAACCCTTGCTACTAGTGTGTAGCCGTCTTTGCCTCTGATCAGTTCTTCAATCACACCCAGTGGCCAATTTATTATTTTCTCTTGAGTTTCAATCAATACTACATCACCAATCTTCAGTGCGGTACTTGATCTCGTTTTCCCTCTCTGAACCAGCATAGCTAAATATTCTGACCGAAATCTATATCTCAAGTCTGCTCGAAGCTTTTCTGTGTAGCGCACCCTCTCGTTCATGCTTTTTGCATCTAAAAGGTTGAATTCTGGTACCTCATTCCTTGGGATGCTGTGCAGAAAATTGTTAGGTGTGATAGGAGATAAGACATTGCTCTCAGTAACGTATGTCAACGGTCTTGAGTTGATTACTGCCTCGCAGTCACACAATACTGTCTCCAACTCTACATAGGTCACCGAGGCTTTTCCCAAAACCCTGCGTAAGAAGTCTTTGACTGAACCTACGAGGCTTTCCCACCAACCACCCCACCATGGAGCTGAAGGTGGATTGAATATCCATTTAATTGGCCTTAAATCGGGCGAGGTTTGTATGGCACTCCAATCTATTCCTTTCAGAAGTCTCGCCGCGCAGGAAAAATTAGAGCCGTTGTCGGTATAAATAGTGGAGACTCTTCCACAAACGTGTTTTGTTGTATTTCTTCCGATTAAGCTCGCACAACTGTAAAACATAATTACAATTTAATTATAAAATTATAAATTTGTGCTTTCATAATGCTGTGTAGTTAAAAGGTAAAATTTTACTAAAAAAATCAACCACCTTCAGGAAGTTCGAGTAGGAATCGCACCCACGACCTTTGGATAACCGGTACAATGCTCTGACCGCTGAGCTACCGAGGCCCCTCCTGAGGCTGGTTAATTTTATCTTGAACTTCAATGTGTTTGTATGTAATCATTACTATACTAAATGCCAATTCTCTCAGTTTTCGCGATGTGACGTTTACAAAGTGTTTTTCTCGATGAATCCTTAAATATTGGGCTCCAAACGCATAAATCAACATGTCTCTTTTAGCTTCTAGGGATATTTTATCTGGTCTAATTTTAGGAAATACCTCATCTTTAAGTTTTTTGTCTATATTTAGGTTACGCAACATGAAATTTTGGGCTTGAGCTTGTGTGTTAGCCGTTTCTGATAATGGTGGACATATCTTTTTGTGTTTCCATATTTTTTTTTTACGAGTAGAATCCTAAACATTTTTCGCAAAATTTTACAACATTTTTTATATAATTGCCTTTTTTGCGCAACTCCGTTATTAAAGTTTTGCGTGTAAAACTTTTCTTTGGATAACTCAAAATTTTTTTTACATTCGGTTCTATGCTATGGTTGCGTGATATATGTCTCGCAAAGTTTAACACATCAAGGTCACAAAAAAAACAATTATCTTTCTCTCTGATTCTTTTCGACTTTTTTCCATTGTCATTATTATTTTTTTTTTTTTTTTTTTTTTTTTTTTCCACACTCACACCAATTATCTAGCCCCAAGAAAAGCTTCCTTAAGAAACTCGTTATATGGTTAACTAGACAACGGATAAACATACATAATATACTTAAATACATACTTATTATACATAAGAAACACCCAGACCCGAAACAATATAGAAAAACAGGTATTTCTAAATTGATCCGACCGGGGATCGAACCCGGGACCTCAGAGATGGCGACACCATGAAAACCGGTGTGCAAGCCACTCGACCAAGGAGGTCGTCAAAATTATTACTTGTTGTCAAATCCTGAAATATTAAATATTCAATATTACTTGTGAAAAAAAAAAATATAAAATTGTTTTCCTTCAGGCAATTTCAGCCCATATTAGCAACAATTTACGTATGTTAATTGAAATCACCAGTTTTTACCAGACAAATATTAATTTAATATTAAATCAACGAATAACAGAATCATTACTAATATTATAAATGTGTGTGTGTGTGTGTGTTTGTGTGTGTGTGTATGTGTGTATGTGTGTGTGTTGTGTGAGGATGTGTTTGTGTGTGAGCGTGTGACTATGTGTGTTACTTCTTCACGCTTAAAACGGCTGGATGGATTTTGATGAAATTTGGCACACATGTTGAATATAACCTGGAATAACACATAAACTACTTTCTATTCTGGGAAAGTGGATAGTCCCCGTGGGGCAAGTCAATCGACAGAGTAAATTATTACAAACAAAAAGTGTCCAGTGATTAAATGTCTAAGGTATTTGAGTTCATAAACCATAAAAAGGTGAAACATTTTAGGTTCAAAAATAGTTGTATTCTATGTACCTAGAATATCGCTAGGTCGACATGAGCGACCCTGTATGTATATCGAACCATGAAATAAATGTACCTGGGGTTTCTCTAAGCGACGAAGTCCGAGACTCAATTGCTGATTTTGATGCGTGTCATTCAATACTTGATCCCTTTCCTTCGTGTAATTTGTGACACAGGAAGAATCCTCAGATGCAGGATTGTACATTGCATCTCTGTCGCTGTCGTCGAACTCTTTAGGAAAATTAGGAATGCTATTATCAGAAACGCGACTTGAAGCAGTAGGTACTGTGTCTTTTATCTGAGTGCCATGGTCTTGTGATAACGATTGGCTAGTTATCGTATATTTTTTTGTCAAATCCCATTCATTAGTATCACTCTGCGGTACATGTATGTCATTATCAGAAACGCAACTTGATGTAGAAGGCACTGTATCTTGTATCTGAGTGCCATGGTCTTGTGATAACGATTGGCTAGTTATCATATAATTTTTTGTCAAATCCCATTCATTAATATTACTCTGCGGCACATGTATGTTATCATCAGAAACGCGACTTGACGCAGTAGGTACTGTGTCTTGTATCTGAGCGCCATGGTCCTGTGATAACAACTGGCTATTTAGCGTATATTTTTTTGTCAAATCCCATTCATTAGTATTACTCTGCGGTACATGTATGTCATTATCAGAAACGCAACTTGATGTAGAAGGCACTGTGTCTTGTATTTGAGTGCCATGGTCTTGTGATAACGATTGGCTAGTTATCATATAATTTTTTGTCAAATCCCATTCATTAGTATTACTCTGCGGTACATGTACATATGTCATTATCAGTAACGCAACTTGATGTAGAAGGCACTGTTTCTTGTATCTGAGGGCTATGGTCTTGTGATAAGGATTGGCTAGTTTTTGTAAGATACGATTCATCACTTTCACTCGGTGGAATATGGATTGGATACTGAGATTGTTCCAACACATTTGAATAATCTGAATTTTCGATAATTGAATTATTACTGTCATCAGCTAAAATGTTTGCGTTCACTCCGATGGTAGTGTTGCTGGCATCATCTAGCAGAGGAAGACTAGAAGTTGCAACTGAATCTGACAATAAAGTATTTTCCGGTGTTTCGGTGTCAATTATTGATCTTTGGTCTCGCAAATATGTTTTGTTACAGTTCAGATTAGAATCCATCCCTGTATGAGATGAGTCATCTAAATAATTCATTACATCATCAATGAAACTATTAAGACTGCTGTATCGTCGTCCGTAGACGGTACGTAGGTTTCATCCCTATGTTGCTCGTTATCGGTAACATCGAAGGAATCGTTAATGCTAGTATTTGGCAGTGCGTATGATGGGATATTATGTCTGGGTCTCCGTAAAACAAAAAATATAATGTCTAAGCACTTTTCATAACAAACGTATGACAATAATAAATGATTAAATAAATATGTGCCATATCTTCCCGGGGGACACGTAAGAATCGTCGAAGGGACTACTTCGGGAAACGCACACCATCTCACGCCTCCTTTCCGAATGGTGACGGATATCTCACCAACAAACGCATTCCCAAAGAAAGTTGGTGTCAGGCAGGCGGCCGTAAAAGGCGGCTGTAAAACCTAAGCCAAATCTTTTACAGTAGGTATGATACCAGTGAGTGAACTTATTAAAATTAAGACACTTGTAATGTACTTACTGTACCAACCCCACTTGAGTGGGATAGGGAAAAGAAGAAGAAGCTACTTACTAATGATATTCTTCTTGGTTTTGCAGAAACCTTGGAAGAAGCATTCCTTGTTTTCTTAAATTTTGTTGGACTATCAGTATCTGAAATCATATGTAACGTTCGGTAGGTAGGTATATTACGTTACCGGCAATCTGTATAAGTCGGTATTATATACATATGTCGCAGCCAGAGTTGGGCGTAATCAACTACTTTTTTAATCAGATTAATAATCTGATTGAAAGTAATCATGATTACTTTTAATCAGATTAAAGTAGTCGTGATTACTTTTAATCAAGATTAAACATATAATCTTTAATCTTGATTACAGTAATCAGTAATCTAAATTACATGATTATTCTTAACTAAGTTTATATGAATTATGGTTTAGAAATTAATGAAGTTTGCCATTAATTATCACAATTTGTAGGTATGCATCTAGAAATTGAGTGGTTGGCTTTATTGTACTATAAATTATACCTACTACGTAAGACGCGCGGTAAGGGTGCGTAGGACAGGGTATTGTACGATCACCGGCTAGCCAATCGCCGCGTCCGCATTGTCGATAGTCGACAAGTGCACACGCGCCATTTTGTTCAGTGCGCAACAGTCAAACGAATCGAGCGCAAGGAGACGATACGAGACGACGTAATTCTTTTATGTGTGATCGAGTATTTTTTTTAAGTTTGAAAGTATCGAGTACCAGAAAAATTACCATGCAGCAGATTTTTGACGTGACAACGTCTTATAATTCGATAGAGCCGGCTGCACGCACGAAAAAGTTCGGCGTTACCTCGCTCTGAGGCGTTCCATGTAAGGCTTGAAGTGCAAGCGAGAGCGCGGAACGAGCGACAAAGAAGCACAATCGGCTGAGTAGCTGAGTACCGCGCTACGTACCCCCAACACCCCCCGACACCCCCAACACCTCCCGACACCCCCAACTCCTCCCGCCTACCTGTTCGACGGGCTGCTGCAGGCTGCTGTGCAAGCCCGTGGCCGGCATCGCCACCGCGGTACGTACCCCCAACACCCCCCGACACCCCCAACACCTCCCGACACCTTCTTAAGACGTTGTCACGTTCAACTATCGTCAGTAAACCGACTTTACAGACAACCAATTTTTGCGTAAAATAATTATCCTAAAAGCACAGTGTATGAAACTGATAAAAAAATAAAGTTCTTTTATTTTTTAACGTTCCGACTGTTGGTTTTATTAATCAATCATAAAAGTAATCAAGATTACGATTACAGATTTATAATCATTAATCACCGATACGATTACATTTTTGATTAATTTCTGTAATCTGTAATCGTGATTGAAGATTACAAATTGTAGTCGTAATCCTTAATCATTAATCTGATTACTTTTTGCCCATCACTGGTCGCAGCCAACTAGCTTAATTCGCCGTTCAATTAACATTTCGTCACGCCTTTCCCCTGAAGGGGCTACAGGTGTAATACACTTCGCCGGACGATATTCAGTCCAAAAATATGACAGGCTGTCGCCATACACCAGGCTCCAGTCATTCAATTAACAGCCTAGCCTTTATACTAAACGGCGCGTTCAACTACCTTCCCGATGATATTCAGGTATTCAATCAAACGGCTAAGAAAAAATGACTTGGATCGGATATTTTATTCTGTTTTTTAATATTTGTTGTTATAGTGGCAACAGAAATAAGCACATCATCTGTGAAAATTTCTAGCGTCTAACTATCGCCTGTTCATGAGATATAGACTGACAGACAGACAGACGGACGGACCGCAGAGTCTTAGTAATAGGGTTCCGTTTTACCCTTTGGGTGCGAAACCCTAAAAATGATGTAGGAAACATTTATTTTATTTTTTACCCGACTACGGAGAAGCAGAAAAGGAGGGTTATGTTTTAAATTCATATTCAACCCTCATACCCTATACGAGAAGGAGGGGTTAAAAAAAACATCCCCCATTTACATGTAGGTATGGAGTAAAACCCGTGTAATTTTTACTCTTATTAACATTTAAAAAAATACCTTGTACCTAGGTAGGTACCTAGCCGTTAACAGAAGATACATTAGTGTTAAACGTTTATGTAGTACTGATAGTTTCCGAGAAAATCGTCTGTGACATATGGAAAGACGGGCGGACGCACAGACGGACATGGTGAATTTCTATTCCTCAATTATTCCGAAAACCTAAAAAAAAACTACTCAGCGCTAAATAAGCATCCCGTCAAACGTCCCGCCAAACCATCAAACAAGACCTCGCACCCTCACTGTTGGTAGGTACGAGTTCATTCACAGATTTAAACTCAATCTCAAGTTGGTCGTCATACTCGTATCTCAACAACCTTTTAACCAATTCTGTTAGTTTTTACTACAACTTGTGAGGATTGTGTATTTTATCTACCTACCTACCGAATTTCTTAAAAACCGGTTGGTCGCAACAAACTTCCCCGCTTTTTATGGGAACCACTCCTACCGAAAATCGCCGACGACAAAAATATTTAAATACCTAATTAAATGCATAGAATATTAATACCTACCTACTAAGTTTCATCAAGATTGGTTAAAAATTACGACCAGTACGCGAGTACGAACATACAAACAACCTGATAGAGAAAGAAAATTTAACCAGTGAGCTACTGAGCGTTCAATTTTATTTCTAAATACTGTAAACTTACCTTTATCTCCTCGTATCAATTTTAATATCCTTGCACTTCCGACAATTTTCACTGGTCATTTTGCCAAAAGAGACAGAGGTCACATAGTACCTCTCTTTATCAAATAAATTCACGCGAAATCGAGTTCACACACGACGCGACGCGACGCCAGCACGACTTGACATAGCGAAATACTACATTTATCTAAAACATAAACAAAAACAATGCGCACGGTACGGCAACGTAGTCAAGTTTGGACGGTCAGAGGTCTTCATAAAAAATATTTATTTAATAAAAGTTACAATATATGTTCTTACACACTACTGCTCGTGATCGAGCCTAAGAACTAACTAACTCTAAGTGATTACTGAAGTGGAATAATGCCTGCGTCGCTGTGCGACGGTTATTTATGTGTTCTGCCACCCACGCATATTGCGGGTGTTAATTATATTCTTTCCACGTACCCAGGATGCGATAACAGTTTATAAGTATTCGTTATTATATCTACTTAGGGATAAATGATGGTTACAAAGTATTAAATTATACCTATTCCTTAAATAGTACCTATTTAATATTTCAAGGTGTAACTGTTACTGTACGTGATAAGGGGTGTGACGACATAACTCCTCCCTCCTTAAGTTCGAAATCCTCTGAATTCTTATTAGTTTTCAGGTGATTTCGACAATTACATATTCTTTTCTTACATTTAAAAATTATACATGTAATTAAACTGATAAAGAAAAATAGATATAATACAATAGTTCCAATACCGATACGTTGTATGTTTACAGGATTTAGATTTTCTATTGGGTTTTCTTCGGTTTTCTTCAGGGCGTACGTCAGGAGCTGAAGGTTTTCCAAGTCCACGTTGTCCAGGTTTATAGGCTTCGCTGATTTGTTGAGGTCGATTTGTGGTAGTTCAGGGAGGTCAATCTTGAGTGTTTTCTCGTAATTGATTTTCTTTCCTTTAGTATATCGTTTCTTCAATTTTATGTCGTTGATCGTAACTTCGCAGTTTCCGTCGATAGTGATGATGTATGTTCCCATTAAGTTTTTCTTGTTTATTTCGCCTTTACATGTTTCCTTTAAAATCACTATTTTCTTGGTATACACGATCCATCTATTCTTGTGTATGGGGTGTAAAATAAGGTTATTAATGTTTATTGATACTGGATTGCATGATGTTATGTTGTTTTTAAATTTCATCAGACTGGAGGTACATTGATCTTCAATGTGATAGGGTAATTCTTCTTCTTGACACAAATAGAAGTCGTTTTCCAAGTTTTCGCAAGGCTGGGAAAGTGACCTGGTTTTCATTTCCTTCACTAGCATGTAAGGGTATTTAGGGGAAATGATGGTAGTAATATTCTTATTGAATACTGGCAAAGGTAAGATTCTATAATAGTTGTATATGTCTTTAGTTACTAACGGAATGCTGAGAATAAACGTTATTTGCTTATCAGTGAAATATGCCTTTATTTCTATTGTTTGTTCTATCTTCACAAGATTCCCTAATTTTGCCGGATACACCAATGTTTCTGTTTTTTCTAAGTCTTTTAATACGTTTTATAGTTCACTATTATTAACAATTGATTGATGTAATACTTTTACTCTGCTAAATGCTATGGCTGTTTCAATCTCATCTAGTTGTATCAAAATTATTTGGAAGTTATGTAAAAAATAAGTTAAATACGTTAACAAGTTTAAACGCTATTTGTGTAGACGTTGTTTCATTCAACTTTGCTTTTAGATAGAGCATATCCTGGTTAATTCGTAGAAAATTATCTCTTGTGGATTTTGTATTGTTTGTTACTGTCTCCGCCATTTCAGATAAAATTGTAATCTTTTTATTCATTACTTCTTGTTTTGATTTTAATGAAGTTATCATATTATCATATTTAATTGCGTCGTCGTTATCAAGATTTCCTGTTATAGCTTTAACCAAAGATCCTAAAGGATTTATTATTCCTCGTTTACGTCTTGACATAGGAATGACCTGTCTACACTTTTCTATAGTTATTTGTTGCATTTTATCTACATACGTTTTTGTGTTATAGTATTCAGTAGAGGTACCTATTTTAAATTTATTACTTATATAGTCATTAAATTCTTTATATTGGTTAACATTATAATCTAAATCATTACTAATAATATCTAAGTCTAAAGTCTTAACTACCAACCAACTATCGTAACTAATAACCGCCGTTCCTTCTTTAATTGGTAAAATTCCCGGATTCGTACGTATCTGGTCGACTTGAAGGGCCTGGCTGTGGATCGCCTGGATTGCGACGAGAACGCACCTGTGGAGGACGTTTAATATCTTTAATAGATATTTTATTTTTATTTTTCTTTGTATGTGTTGGAATTACATTTCGTGATATTTCGTCACATGCTTGTGCTATTTGATAACGCGGTTTATCTTTTGATCTACGCACGTTAACTCCTTTTACGAAAATTGTGTCGCCTGTTTCTATAGGGAATTCCTTTTCGCCTCCGCGTTTTTCGCGAATAACTTCCTTTGATTTGATTATTTTGTCTCTAATATAATTGTATAAATGCTTTGTTCTCTTTACGTGTTCCCTAACTAATTGTTGTGTATATTGTTTATGAAATTCTACATTAAATATATTATTACAGTCTGTATGTCCAAAGGTTACTTCGAACGGTGTCAGTCCTGAAGAGGAATGTATAGTTTGGTTATATGCTAATATTGAATACGTCATTACGGATGCTACATCTGTAAACCTTTTTTCGTATTTAGCTATTCTATAGATTTCTAATATAGTGGAATGGAACCTTTCCACAATTCCCATTGAATTTGGGTTATGAGGGGTACCTATGTGTAAATTAATTTTGTGAAAACTTAACATTTCTCTTAATAATGCGTTATTGAATTCCGAACCTGAATCTGAACTTATTTTATTAGGAGTTCCGTAAAATGAGAAGTATTTAATAAGTGCTCTAACGACTTCCGGAGTTGATCTATTTGGTATTTCCATTGCTTGACCTAATTTACTGAATGCGTCTACTATTGTTAAATAATATTTGCCTTCTATAGTAAAAAGATCTATAAACAATTCTTGGAAGGGTTTTGATTGCGTTTGTGTTAATTGTAGTTCCGGTTTAAATGGTTTTCTGTCATATTTCATTTTTCTACAGAGTTCGCAAGCGTTTATTATACTAGATACAGTTTCATCCATATTATTCCAGAAATAAGTTCCTTTTATGTGAATTATTGTTTCCCTAATGCCTCTGTGGCATGTTTTTCCTTGGTGGTATTTAATAATTATTTGTTTTTGTTCTTCCTCGTCGTCTACGAAAACTACTCTCTGAGTGCATTCGTAAAACTGTACTGAACCCTTTTTAAATAACGTTATAACGGTTTCTACAAACTGTTTTTTATGAGTTTCGTTCTCAAAGTAAATAAAATTCTTTGTTTTATTTAGGGTTTACGTATTCTTTTAAAAATTGTTTAACTAAATCCATTCGATTTAAAGGTAAATGTAGTTCTAAAATTCTTTGTTTCTTTCTAGATATATCTTTAACTGCAATATCGTCGATATTCCATGTGAATATTAGCATTTGGTTAGGTTTTGTGTCTATAGCTTCTTGTAAGATAGGTATACCGTGAGTTTCTATATCATTTGCGGAGTGAATAGTTTCTGAATTTATAGTTTCCGGTGCTGAAAAAGTACTAGTGCTACTTGGGCTTCTAATTGAGTAAGGGGAATTTTGTTTTGATAGTTTTATAGTTCTTTCTGATCCTGATGATATTGTGATTGGGCTTGAAGGTCTCGATAAATCTGGGTCTACTTGCATTGAGCTAGAATCATCCTTTATTAAGGCGTTAATTCTTATGCGTGAAAGTGCGTCGGCGTTGCTATTTTGTTTACCGTTTTTATATTGAATGTCGTAATCAAACTCTGCCAACCTTAACTTCCATCGAGTCAGCTTGCTGTTCGGTTCTTTCATTGAGTTTAACCATGCTAAAGGCCTATGATCGGTGTAAATAGTAAACTTTCTACCATACAAATAAGGTCGAAACTGTTTTGTTGCCCATACGATTGCTAAAAGCTCCTTTTCTATTGTACTGTATTTAGTTTCTGCCTCGTTAAGCGTCCTACTAGCGTATGCTATTGGTTTGTCGCTGCCTACTGTACCTTGTGATAACACGGCGCCTACTGCGTAATTTGAAGCGTCTGTAGTCAATATGAATGTTTTATCAAAGTCTGGGTACTGTAAAAGAGGTGCGTTAGTTAATAGCTCTTTACATTGTTGAAAAGCGGTTCTATATTTTTCGTCTAAAGTAATGTTATTCTTCTTTTTTAAACATGATGTTAATGGCTGTGTGATTTTCGCGAAATCTTTTATAAATTTTCGGTAATAATAACCTACTAATCCTAAAAAGCTTTTTATCTCTGTTGTAGTTTTAGGAAGAGGGAATTCTGTTATTGCTTTTATTTTATCGTCGTTTGGTTTAAGGCCATCTTTCGTAATAGCGTGTTCTAAGTAAAGCACTTCTTTACGTAAAAATTCGGATTTATCCAATTGTACTTTTAAATTTGTTTCCCTTAATCTATCGAATACTTTTCTTAATTTTTGTAAGTGCTCTTGTAAACTATTACTGTATATAATTATATCGTCTAAGTAAACCAAGCAATGTAAACCTTGTAGGCCTCTCAGTACGTTATCCATTGCTCGTTGGAACGTTGCTGGAGCTGTTTTCAATCCGAACGGCATTCCTAAAAACTCAAAGTGGCCTGCTTGTGCGCTGAAGGCTGTTTTCTGTTTATCTGTTTCCTCTATTTCTATTTGATGATAGCCACTGGCCAAATCCAGTGTACTGAAGTAAATTGACTTTCCTAGTTTATCAAAAAGATCCGCTATGTTTGGAAGGGGGTATTTGTCATCTGTTGTGATTTCGTTTAAACGTCTGTAATCTATTACCATACGGTATTTTTCTTTGCCTGAAGCATCCATTTTTTTTTGGAACTAGGTGAACGGGTGCATTCCACGGTGAATGCGATTCCTGTATCACATTGTCATTTAATAATTTATTTACTTGGTTATTTATTTCTTCACTCTGTACGGGTGGTAATCTATACGGTCTTACATATATGGGGTCCTCATTCTTTGTTCGTATTTGATGTTTGACTTTATTTGTAAATGATAATGGAATATGTTCCGAATAAAATATATCTTTATATTCTTCGCACAGGTTTTGTATGGCTAATTTTTCCTCTGAGGTCATGTGTTCTAATCTGAGTGTATTTAGGTTTTCCGATAGTATTTGATCTATTTCTAAATTATTAGTATTATTTTCATTTAAATTATTTACTGAAATCGATTGATCATATTTAGTAGTCTTAAAAGGTTTTATTAAGGAAATTGTTATGTGATTTTCCAATGTATTCTGTATTACTGTTTCTGCAAAACCATTTTGGTATTTTATTAAAGCGCTAGGCATTCTAACGCCTTGTCCAAATTCTTTGTAATCTAATAATGCGTCTCCGTTTTTAGTTTCTGTAGGTAGTTTAACTCGAGTTTCTGATCTAGGTGATAAATGAATTTCGTGCGGGGGATTATAAACTATAGGTATTTCTGTGTTACGTGTTTTTAATTTTAATTTATCCATGTCTATTGTAGCGCCTAGTTGCTGTAGCAAATCGCTTCCTATGAGTCCGTCGAATCTATCATTTACGCTATATATATAAAATTTGTGTGATCCTGTCGTCTTAAATGTTTTTAAAATGGGAATATAAATAACTTCGTCATGTTGGCTACGCGCGTGCGTGCTTATTACTTCAAATGGTTCCGTATATATGTGAGAATTAAAATATTCATTCGCCTTTTTCGGGTTGATAAACGATCTACTACTTCCGGTGTCGATCATAAATTTAGCATTAATTTCGGGTAAAACTATGTGCGGTAATTTTAATATTCCGTCGTAATTTATATTTATTATTTCACGGTTTGATTGGGTGAGGCTTCTACCTGAAAATTTTCAACATTTTCCTCTGTGATTTGTTCTAATTGTGAAGGGTCATAGTATTCTGATTGCTCGTCATATTCATAACATTGTTCGTTAACCTGATCTGTATTTTCGTAGTAATTTTGTTCGTCGTTGTAATATATGTTTTCGCTTGTCTCTTGATTTATCATATTTTGTCTTATAGGTGCCGCGGAACGCATAGATACATCTGTATCTAGCTTATATGACGGTTTCTGAGCTAAAGGAGGTTGCCCGACTCCGAATTTAAAACCATTATTCTGGGGTCTAATAAAGTTACCATATTGAGGTCTATTGAAAGGCTGTTGAGTATTATAGGGGAAGTTATTATTCTGCTGTCTAAAATTAGGGTTGCTTTGTGCTATTGCCCTGAAATTACTTTGTAACGGTGGATTATACGGTTTATTTTGTTGGTTGAGATTCCAAATTTAAAATTATTGTTCGGTTGATTGAATCTATTGTAAGGTACAAAGTTAGGTTTAAAAGTACTATAATTATTATTTTGTGGGTAACCGTATTTAAAATTATTTTTCGGAATAAGGTTAGGTCTATAAGTTGACATTTGGGGTAATAGTGTTTTTAATACGGGGTTTGATTTCTTATTTTTACTATTATATTGATATTGGAAGTTCTCTTCTTCAGTTACAATACTTAAGGCATTTTCTAGGGAATTGCAGCCTTTTAACCTTACTATTCTTATCATGTCTTCAGGTAAGTTGTATAAGAATACATTTAACGCTGTGTTATTATAAATGATTAATTTTGCTGTTTTAATACCTGTATCTTGTAATAAATTTACTTTAGATATTAACGCGCTTTTAACATTCTGAATGCGGTGGCAAAAATCTGTTAGAGTTTCTCCTTGTTTAATTTTAGTTGTTTCTAATTCTATTGCTATGCATGCTTCTGACCTAGGGTCTCCGAAATGTTGGGTAAGTAACGTTTTTAATTCACACCACGTTTCTACATCATCTCTTTCGCTTAACAGGGATGCGGCTCTACCGATCAATCTGCTAGTGATTGAATGAAACACGTACAGGTCTTGTGCTGTTGATGCTTCATTACCTCTAAAACATCTTATTACATATTCGCACTTTTTTATAAAAAGGTTCAAGAGTTTTTGATCACCTTCAAATTTAGGGATAATTGATAAAATTTCATTTGGGACCGTACGTATTTGATCCATAATTAAAATTTAAAATTCAACAATCAATATTCTTAATAAAAATGATTTTATTTCTTTTCTTAACTAAAGTTTGTGTATCTTGAAGTTGAAGATTACAACAAACGAATAACGTCTTTGCGATTTTAGTCAATTCCGTTAAACAACTTAATTTAAAGTAAGATGTACTTTGCGAGTTTGTCAAAGAAACACTACCATAGAAGTGGGAAATAACAGGTGGGAATGCTAGTGAAAGGATTTTTACTTACAGGACTTCCCAAGCCATGTCTTCCTGATGAATTGCTGCTGACCGTTGGTTCGACTTATTTGTTCTTTGGAGATCTCGCCGTTGCAATGTAGAAACACTGACCGCGATGACGCACCAAATGGATTTTTGGTAATCGTTATACTGATACGTTCTGATTAATAAGGTCTACGCTCCGTCCTGCACCCATCCAAATCCAAAACCCCGAAAGCTTTCAGCTCGAATTGCAGAATCGCTTCGAGTGCCTAAATGATTGCGAAAATGTGGACGAATACAGCAACAGGTTCGTGGAAACTGTCCAAACGGTTGGGTCCAAGTTTTTTAAAACCCACCGTGCAAAAGGAACCAAAAAGTTCTCAGACCATACCCAAAAACTAATGGAAGAGCGGCGCGCAATGGTTCTGCTTTCCTCAGGTGATGCGTCTCAGTTTCGGCGGCTAAATAGGCAGATCTCGAAGTCTATGACTCGCGACACGCGCCGATTTAATACTGACCGTATTAAAGAGGCCATTGAGCGGAACAAAGGCTCAAAAGTGTTCGCAAGAGATCTGGGTATTGGGCAGTGCCAACTGACGACGCTGAAAACCGATGACGGCAGAACTGTCACGACCAGGTCCGATGTTATGGGAGAGGTCGAGAAGTTCTATGGACAGCTTTACACATCCACACGGCCACCTGTACAAAGCTTAGCTAAAGACCCTAGAGCTAAGTTAACCCGACACTATACCGAAGACATCCCGGACATCAGCCTGTACGAGATTAGTATGGCTCTCAAACAGCTCAAGAACGGCACCAGGTGCTGACGGAATTACGGCCGAGCTTCTGAAAGCAGGCGGAAGACCGGTACTCGTAGCTCTTCGGAAGCTATTTAATTCCGTCGTACTAGGAGGCAGAACGCCAGAAACGTGGCACGAAGGTATGGTGGTACTGTTCTTCAAAAAGGGCGACAAAACCCTGCTGAAGAACTACAGGCCCATCTCACTTCTAAGCCACGTCTACAAGCTGTTTTCGAGAGTCATAACGAATCGTCTCGCACGCAGGTTTGATGACTTCCAGCCTATCGAACAAGCCGGTTTCCGAAAAGGCTTCAGCACCATAGACCACATACATACGCTGCGGCAGGTTATACAGAAGACCGAAGAGTATAACCAGCCTCTTTGCTTAGCGTTTGTGGACTATGAAAAAGCCTTCGATTCGATTGAAACATGGGCCGTGCTACAGTCTCTCCAGCGGTGCCAAATTGACTACCGGTACATCGAAGTGTTGAAGTGTTTGTATGAAAACGCCACAATGTCAGTCCGTCTTCAGGACCAGAGCTCGAAACCTATTCAGTTGCAGCGAGGAGTGAGACAGGGAGATGTGATATCTCCGAAACTGTTCTCTGCTGCACTGGAAGATGCTTTCAAGCTTCTGGACTGGAAAGGACTCGGCATCAACGTCAACGGCGTATACATCACTCACCTTCGATTTGCTGACGATATAGTGGTCATGGCTGAGACCCTGGAAGACCTCGGCACAATGCTCGGTGACCTCAACAGAGTCTCTCAACAAGTGGGTCTAAAAATGAACATGGAGAAGACGAAAGTCATGTCAAACTCACGTGTCGTACCTACTCCTCTGAAGGTTGGGGACTCTGCCCTTGAAGTTGTAGACGATTATGTTTACCTGGGACAAACGGTCCAGCTAGGTAGGTCCAACTTCAGTAAAGAGGTCAATCGTCGAATCCAATTAGGCTGGGCAGCGTTCGGTAAGCTACGAAATATCTTTTCGTCCGATATACCGCAGTGTCTCAAGACGAAAGTCTTTGACCAGTGTGTGTTGCCAGTGATGACATACGGGACTGAGACGTGGTCGCTCACTATGGGCCTTATCAGAAGGCTCAAGGTCACTCAAAGAGCAATGGAGAGGGCTATGCTCGGGGTTTCTCTGCGAGATCGAATCAGAAATGAGGAGATCCGCAGAAGAACAAAGGTAACCGACATAGCCCGAAGAATTGCTAAGCTCAAGTGGCAGTGGGCAGGGCACATTGCTCGCAGGACTGATGGCCGCTGGGGCGGAGCAGTCCTCGAGTGGCGACCGCGTACCGGAAAGCGCAGTGTGGGCAGGCCTCCAACAAGGTAGACCGACGATCTGGTGAAGGTCGCGGGAAGCCGCTGGATGCGAGCAGCACAAAGCCGGTCGTTGTGGAGATCCTTGGGGGAGGCCTTTGTCCAGCAGTGGGCGTCTTTTGGCTGAGATGATGATGATGATGATACTGATACGTTCGCGACGCGAGATCCTACCGGCTGCGCCAGTCAAGTTTGGACGGTCAGAGGTCTTCATAAAAAATATTTATTTAATAAAAGTTACAATATATGTTCTTACACACTACTGCTCGTGATCGAGCCTAAGAACTAACTAACTCTAAGTGATTACTGAAGTGGAATAATGCCTGCGTCGCTGTGCGACGGTTATTTATGTGTTCTGCCACCCACGCATATTGCGGGTGTTAATTATATTCTTTCCACGTACCCAGGATGCGATAACAGTTTATAAGTATTCGTTATTATATCTACTTAGGGATAAATGATGGTTACAAAGTATTAAATTATACCTATTCCTTAAATAGTACCTATTTAATATTTCAAGGTGTAACTGTTACTGTACGTGATAAGGGGTGTGACGACATAACTACGTCGCATCTCCAAAGTTTAGACGGAAGTCAAACACGGCTATCAATGAAAGTATTCACAACAGCGCCACTCGTTTTACAATGAAAAACAACGGAACTACGTAAATACGCAGTACAGCAAGAATGGAAGAAAAATGGCATCCAATTTTTTTTTTCATATTTTGACATTTTTAGTATCAGTGTGTAATTTTGCAAGCATTGCGCTTACTCTCTTATTTGACGTCCGTATATGGAAGTTGTAAGCAGGTGGACGTCACATTAGATGCAAAAATGGCCATAGTGGACGTACAATAAGTTACAGCATATATATTTATATAAATATATGTTAGAATAGAATGTATATATATTGTAGGGAAGCCTGGTGGTAAGATGGATGCCACATTGAGGAAGGGCAAAGGGAAGATCTTCCTCCGAGCTGGGTGGTATAGCTCGGGGACCGAGGTCCAACGGATGTTAGTTGGAGGTGCTATATATAGCGAAGGAGACGGTGAAACTTCGCTACCGCGATGCAGGTTTCCCATACTATTTCACGTCGTAGTATGGCGATGTCGTTGGTAAGCGTTTGTGGCGCCATCTGTTGACACAGTTGAGAAGGTGTTTGCTTCTTGTCAATGTGCGGCTAGGTGGCGCCGCCACAATATATATATATTATTTATATTTACAGGGTGTAACGCAAAGGGCATGAAATGAAATTTGGATATAAGTGTGAACATGTTTAATGTAAAAAAATATATAAAGTACCGCTTTGACAGTTTCCATAACAACAAAACAAACAAATCATTTGTCCGCTTAAGAACTCCTGTATCCCATGATGGATCCCTATAGCAGTGTCACCTACCGGGTCCAATTGCAAATCTAAACCATTCTCGAATCCACTTGAACACACTCAGAAAATTTCATCCAAAGCCGTTTAGAAGGAGTTCTTCAAGTTACAAATAACAAATATCAGATCTTATGTAACGATTGTGCCATCATGTGAGGCGTAGACACCATACAATTTACTGCCATAACAATAACTGTAACAAACAACATATCTAACTTAATATTATAAATGCGAAAGTGAGTTTGTTTGGTTGTTTGTTACGCTGTCACGCGTAAACTATTCAACCGATCATCATAAAGTTTTGTACACATATTCTCAAGAGTATAATTATGGACATACGATACTTTTTATCCCCTAACTATCTTAACTAATATTATAAATGCGAAAGTGAGTTTGTTTGTTTGTTACGTTTTCACCCGTAAAAGTACAAAGTTGTCGTCGTCGATTAGTCTCTATACAAAGTGTGTCAATAAAGTCAACGTCAAACATTTTGTCAAAGATGTCTATTGGTCGAGTCTAGTCAGTGTTGTCAAAAGTAGGGCCCGTATGTTATGTAAAAGTCTCGCGTTTTCCTTGAAAAGTTAAAAAAAATAACGTAGGGAATCCTTGGTGTCTGTCAATCATGAAAATACATTCAGTGCAACATACTTTTATGATAATCTCTAAAACAGTCTTTAATGCATAGACTAACATTGCACTCAATGCACTTCCAGATGGTTCTACTCTCTCGTTTCCGGCGCGTGCACATAATGCAACGAGGTTTTTTGAGTTCGGACCGCGCAGGATAATGGTCATGGTCAACTGTCGGTAGGTTGTTCGTCCTTGTTGTCAACTGTCTGGTCTGCTTGTTTGTGATTAGTCGTAGCTCAGTCATTAAGTCAATAGGTCTGTGAATTTTAAGAAGATCTTTTGCCAAAACGGTCCTGAACTCCCTGTTTGTAATTTTGGGGTTCTTTGTTGAAAATATTACAAAGGCGTTGAACACCGCAGTGCTCAACAACCTGCAGAAGACTTTCTTGTACCACACTTTTGTTTCTGAGTCGTTCCACGGGATGGGCAGACAGTAGCTGGTCTTTTCTGTCCACACCACCCATGGACTTGTTGTAGTCAAGTACAATGTTAGGTTTGTAGGTTAGTCTGTTATATTTGTTTTGCGTCCCGATTTGTAGATGATGGTACGTCGAGATCATGCTAACCAGGTTAGCGTTTCGCCATACCATTACCGACAGATCGGAGCAATAGCTAGCCACTACTTCACCTTGTCGGAGGTCAGTCTTGGTCAGAATAATAATGGACTATTATAAAAATTGTCCATTATTACAGTATGTCCGCGGTTAAGTAGCGGCTCCACTAAGTCGAACACTATTTTGGCAGTAGCATTGGTGGGACGTTCAAAGCTACCACCCGGTCGATCAATTGTGTCGTTCTGTGATCGGTCAAGTGTGTTATCCTGTGGTCGGTCAACGCCCACGTCGTCAGGTTGGTCAACGCTCACGTCGTCGTCAGGTCGGTCATCGCCCACGTAGTCTGATCGATCAACGTTTATGTCAAGAGCCTCATCGTCGGTAGGTCTGTCAAGTGTCGGCGCAGTCGTTTCTGTCGAAGTCTTCTTCCCAACATATACAAAAAGTTTCCATAAATAGCCACTGCGAGACTCACAAAGTTCGTAAGTTTTGACGCCCACTTGGGCGGCCTTAGTGGCAATTTTATGAGCGAAGCTCAACCGCCCATGCCACTTTAAAAGAGACTCGTCAATGGAAGGCATGTATAATGTTGAAAATTTCCCGTTAAAATAGTCAAGCACTGGTCTGATTTTGCATAGTTTGTCAGTCTTGTCAGTCAAAGTTTCGTTGTCAACGAAATGATACAACGATTTCAGCAGCAAAAATCTGTTGTACGACATAATCCTGGAGAAGTACGGCATGGTACCATATCCGTTAAAAGAGAAATATTTCTCTTCCTCCGGTAGAGGGTACAATCCTTGAAGGATCAAGATTGCCAAAAAGGTGATCATTTCGTCGCGGTCAGTCGGAGTCCATCGTTGCAGACGCGAAGACGGAAGTAGCTTGTTTTCGGCTCTTAAACAAGTTATCTTCTGCTATGCATTGCGATTTGTCTCTATGCAAAATCGGTCTATAAAATTAGAGTCAATCATTTCATAAAAAACGTCAACTGCAGTTTTATTTGTCACCTCAAACGTCGGATCCGATGTTCCCGTAAAAGTATCTCGTCGTCCAGTAAATGTTGACCTGTCCTTCTTCCAGTTGAAGTGGTAGTAGTCATCGTCTGTCACTAAGTCATGCAAAGCTTGGTCATTTAAACTGTCTTCAGTATGCAACACTTGTGTCTGTAGCTCAGTCATGTCAGTAGGACAAGCTGGCTCAGTCGCTGCGTTGCGTTGCGGAAGAGGACAGGCATTGTCGTCTACTCAATGTCCAGGTCTACGTCACTGTCATCAGCCATTAACCAATCGTTCACGGTTGCTGCAAATGTATCTTCTGTTACATCTGAAACAAAAAAAATCCCCATATAAATTTTTAACCCCTATTCCACCCACTAAAAGTTTTAATGGGAGATACAATTTCAATACTTACTAACAGAAGCCTTGGACTAAATGTTTCTATCCTCGGTCTCTCTCTACCTCCTGGCCCACGAAGATAACATCTGTTGTGAGAAAATATGAGTATTAAATTACATATATGCGATCGTAGTTGTATGTGTTCGTGTCAAATCAAGTCACCTATTCGGACCAAGATGGGTATTTATACTGCCTTTTCTTTGAGGTCCGCGGGGCCCACTCTAAGCTTAGTGCGGTGGAGAGTTGGTTTGGTGAGCTATTTGGTGAGTTGGGGACAGTGTCCGCCTCAGGCGTACCCATTTCTGCAAACTCTAGCTCTTCTTGAGGCTCAGGAAACACAAGCTGGGGGTCGGGTTGAGCGTCGGGTTGAGGGTCAGGTTGAAGGTCGGGTTGAGGCTCCGGTTCACTCAGACTGGACTCGTCACGCATCATGGGACAAACCTCCCTTTCTGGAGAAGGATTCTTGCAATTTCAATCCAATAAATTAATACCACATAAAATTGAACAGAAAAATCGTTTTACTGATAAAAATAAAATTAATTATTACCGTGCTTGTCTTTTCCGCGGGGGCGCGTCAGGTAGGAGTACCCGCTGAAGTTCGGCTTGTCGCTTTCTGTCGACAATCTCCTTTCGAATTTCAGCGGGCATGGCATTAAGGCGCCATTTTGTCAGCGCCTTTTCGGCTCTGACCTGGAGGTCTACACGAAACGCCGATTCCGAACATTCGGGCCCGACCGAAACTCGACCGATGTTTACAATATGACCCTACTCTGAACTATATTCGGATGATCTACAAACCTTCGAAACCATAGACAATCATCGCATGAATATCGAAACGAATGAAACGAAGTGTTAGGGCAATCAACTTATCGATGTTTTATCGCTATGCTCGTTTGAGTATTTTAATTAAAGAAATACGTCAAACTAATAACTAAATTAAACTCATATAAACAAATTAGATAGCTATGTGTCACATTGACTACTTTAAGACAAGAAAACTGAATATTTCTAAAGTTGTAGAACATTTAACAAAATTAAAGCCGTATACTATTAATCCCTTTGTCTTTTGTCCATTGAGATATTTAAAAAGTATTGGATTCGTTTAAACTTTTAGAAAAGTTTTAGAAGTTTCAAGCAACTCGACAGTGGCGAAATTATTTGTGTTGAAAAGCCACTCCAGAAACCATTACACAAGAAAATAATAGTTTCAAGCATCATGTCGGCGAGTCCTACAGCGGCTCAAAGAGAGACACTCCTCGACTTCCTTGACGAGCATCGAGACTTGGCAAAAGGAAGTTTGAGGAGTGTGGAGGGCCGAGTGCGTTCCCACAGGTTGTGGGAAGAGTTGTGCACAACCCTTAATGCCATGGGTGGGTGCACTAAAACCACAAAGCAGTGGCAGAAAGTAAGTTTTATCCATTGTAATATCAGTTATATTGCTTGACATACGTAATAACATTAGTAGAATCTATAACCATTATTTACCTATAACATTGTTATATTATTACAGGTATGGACAGATAAAAAGTATCTGGCCAAGAAGGCAGCAGCCGCTGCACGGAAGTCTGCGGCTGCCACTGGTGGTGGCCCGTCTACAGCCCCACAACTCTCCCAGTGGGAACTAAAAGTGGTTTCCATTATGGGAGAGGGATTTGGTGAACCGCAGACAACAGCAAGAGTGCCTGCTTTTGATGAGGTAATTTGAAACATTACTTAAGAGCTCAAGCATTGAATACCAGACAAAATAGAATTTTTATTGTTATCGGCCACCTGCTGGTTGCTCGATGTTCAAGGGGTTAATGAACTCGATTTTTTACATTAATGTTTGTGTGTATGTACTGTATACTTACTATTAATATACATTATGTAACGCTTCTCTTACTTATATGTAGATGTAGATTCCATAATTTACTGTATGATAAAAACTTAAGTTTGAAAATGAATAGATATGGATTTTGAATAAATAAATACAAGCTAATGTGTATAATTAATATTCGAGTTTTGTTTGTAATGCAATAACTTGTATTTTTTAGCAAATAAGAAACGAACCGCTCGCAGAGGAAAGAGATCTCATTCACGGTATGTAAGATTATACACAATATAATTTAGTGTACAATAAGGTTGATCTGTGCTAATGGTTACTTCATAACAAACTGGGTTAAACATATACAATTCTGTACCCCAGTAGATCTCACAATTGTTATTAAATTCCATTATCCAATTACAGACAAATCTCATTTATATAATTCTCTATAGTAAATTTTTCATTACTTGTTCAACTTGGCATATTATCTTTTTATTGAAATAGGAGTGCATAAAATTAACTAATAATTAAAACAAAGGATTCTGATTGGAACAAAAGGACATTTACATGAGGTAAAAGTTTCAATTTCCACAATGTCATACAGCTTCTTCAACAAAAAAAAGGAGTGTTATGTTTTCAAGGTTCATGTATGTATGTATGTGATGTTTCTTTATTCCACCATAACTTCTAAAAGGCTGAACCGATTTAGATATACCTACGAGGTATCGTTACAATCCTTGCATCGTTCCAACTAACATAGGCTAGTAAACATTTGGAAATTCCACCCTTGGGTGCAAATGGGTGCAATTAACTTCACAACTTTAACAATAGTAGTAATAAACAGTGCAAAAACAAAAAATACTATTTAAAACAATAATTACTAACAGCAGGATATAAACTAGCTGATACAGTAGCTATGAGTAATAAACAAAAGCTTTATAACAAGTAAAGATTAATGTTTATTGTACAACTGTAACATAAAACAATTTATGGTAAATAAAAATAAATAAATTAGTAATAATAAATAAATTAGTAATAATAAATTAGGGCTAATTTCTATTTAATATTTGTACAACTCTCTCTCTTGCTATTTGTCCTCTTCTCAGTGCTTCTGCAGATGATATGACTGGCAGTGGCATTGACTCACTGGTTTGGCGCGAGTTTTCAGCCTGGAGATCATCCTCAGTAAGCTCAGGAGCATCAAGTCCAGCCCTTATGCACATGTTATGCAAGACACAGCAGGCTAAGATTATTTTGCCTGCTGTCTCTGGACGGTAGTGTAGCTCCCTCGCTGCCAGAAGACATCTCCATCGACCCTTTAAAATGCCAAATGTGCGCTCAACTGTGGAGCGAGCACGCCGATGTACTGCATTAAATCGGCCCTCTGGACTGCCTTCTACAGCATTGGCTATTGGTGTCAGTAGATATTCTCGAAGAGGATATCCTGAATCACCTATAAAGTGAAACAATTGTCATTAAAATTTGTGTTTTCGTATCATGGTTTGTACACATGCATGTAATTATAGGGTTAATATACAGGTGAAATTTGATATTAACCTATCGAAGGTTTTGTGTGATGGATGTACAACAAAACAAACAAACTAGATAGAGTCAAATTAGAAAAACTAAAATCGACCCTACAAGTACTTAAACAATTTTAATATGTTCATCACAATTTTATAATAGCTTAACAATCAATATCAAGTGTGGATCAAACCTTACTCCCACATTTTTTAACGTAGGTGAACAGTACAGCAGAGTGGGTAGCGAGCCAATGGAAACAAATAATATTTAATGAATACCCAATAAATATTTATTTATTTATTTATTTATAATTTATGTACACACAAACGAATAAGAAGGGAGAACATAGTAAGAATGGACAAGTACAAGGGCGCTGCTTATTTCACATTGAAATTTCTTCCAGCAGGCCCGTAGAAGGAGAAGACACAAAGAAAGGTAGAAAAAGTGTGCACAAAAGAAACAAACAAAGTATAAAAAAGTTACGACACAAATTAAACATATATACATACAATAACTATAACACACTCAACCGAAAAGATATACTACTAATACTATAATATATACCTAATAGGTATGTTGTTTCTGTTTGCAGACTTTCCAGGTGACCCTTAATTTCGCTCTGTGACCATATGAACGAATCATGGGTCGCTCCACCATAAGATGCATCCACATTAAGGATCTCACAGTCGCTATTGCATATCTGAAAAAACATTAAATAAAATTAACTTTTATGTCATACATTACATTAATATTGTATTTTAATGCTGCTAAATGTATGCCATTATCTTACCACTTGTGTGTTAATCGAGTGAAAGTGTTTCCTATTAAAATATCTCTCCTCCTGCTCATTAAGCCTTACAATAGCTACATGCAATCAATACACCCAATCACGCTCGGTGTATGATAATGCTCATAAAATCTGTAAGAAAAATTATGTTTAAATCCTCGCGCAGTGCATAAGGTGGCCCGCTAATTATACCTACGGCGGCGCGGGACGGATTAAGTGAAAGTTAAATAATTATTGTTTCCTAGCGGCCCGCGCAGGGCTTCGTTCCCGTGGGAATTTTGGGAATAAAATATAGCCTAAAGCACTAAATAAATAATATTTATAAAATCATTATAACTCACTTCCTCTTAATAATGTTTCTCTCTATTGCATTTTGAGGAAATTTTATGTACTTCCGTAGAATGCTGGGTGTATTGATGGCATCTGTGACCTCCCTCAAGCAGCGGGAGATAGTCTGCTGGGCCATTGGTGCGTCATTACTTTGCCCCACAGAACCTTGGTAACTGCCCCGAGCATAAAAGTTCAAGGCAACAAGAATCTACAATACAAAACAGTCTAATGTATTATATCCAAGGAAAAAGCCTTTATAAAAAAAGTGTTTTACAAATTTAATATAAGTACTTTAGTCGCGGGGTCTATTCCACGCCGATTACGTTTTGCGGGCAAAAGAGGCACCACCTCCTGGCAGAACTCCTCATAAAGTGCCCGACTAAGACGGTAATTCGATATGAATTCTACGTCGGGCACTAAATTCACACTGAAAGAGTCGCGGGTGCGTCTGCGATCTCTTCGACGCTCCAAACGCTCTTCAAGGAGAGCCAATTCTATTAAACACATACGTGCTGCCATTTTACTGCAATTATAATCACATTTAACTATAAAACACACAAACAAAACACACAAAATTGCGATAAATAAATAAAACTTTCTACTTACGATAATCACAAGGTAACTATTTTGATAACGTGAATTTTGACAGTAAATCACCGCCAAAACATTTGTCAAATTCAAATTATCGTTCGGACTTCGTGCGTTCAGAGTAGGGTTTACGATGCATCAAACGTCAAACGAAGTTCAGACGGAATGAATGATAAGTGCGGGCCGACCGACCAAACGATAGAGATTCGTAGTAAGAAACGTGCGAACAATCGGCCGATACTTTGAGTTGCGGCGTTTCGTAGTAGGCCTCCTGAACCAGCTCCACACTGCAAAAAAGTTCTACGTAAAAAATCAAAATATATACAATACTAGCTGACCCGGCAAACGTCGTTTTGCCATAAAAAATTTAAAAAAAAATTTAGGAGTGGACTACCCCTAACATTTAGGGGGATGAAAAATAGATGTTGGCCGATTCTCATAGATACCGGATGACCCGGCAAACGTTGTCTTGCCATAAAAAATAAAATAAAAATTTAGGGGTGGACTACCCCTAACATTTAGGGGGATGAAAAATAGATGTTGGCCGATTCTCATAGATACCGGATAAGCACAAAAAATTTCATCAAAATCGGTCAAGCCGTTTCGGAGGAGTATGGCAACGAAAACTGTGACGCGAGAATTTTATATATTAGACTAGCTGACCCGGCAAACGTTGTTTTGCCATGTAAATAATTTCCTAGTAATTTCTAGTGTAGACAAAAAATAGCTTACTTATTGTAAGTATGTATGTATGTTAGAATGTGTATATTGTATGTATGTAAGAATGTGGTATATGCGTGAAATAAGCATGGAGCGCTGTGAACGATGAGGGAATATAAAAATAACAAAAGGCAAACATTATTTTTAAGTTATTATAATTTATTCTTTGAAATTATATATCATTAATTAAACAATTACGACAGTAACACTATTAAACAATATCAATCTCTTAATGCTATAGCGTGAACAATATTTTTTGTTAGTCCATCTTTAGCTAACACAAACAAACTGGATGGTTTACCCACTCGAGAGCATGCCACGTATAATTGTCCGTGTGAAAAACATGGTGTTCTCAAATCTAATCCACAAACAGACATCGTTTGACCTTGGGATTTGTTGATAGTCATTGCAAATGCAAATCTAATCGGAAACTGAATACGTTTGAATTGAATTGGCACATCTGTAGGTATAATAGGAATCCGTGGTATGAGTATATTTTCACCTCTGAACTTGCCATTTAAAATCCTGGCTTCGATCACGTTTTTCATTAATTTTTGAATGACTAATCGCGTACCGTTGCACAGCCGGGGCGGGTTCAAATTACGAAGCAAGATAATTGGAGATCCAACCTTTAATTGTAAATTATGCGGTGGCATGCCTGGCAAATCCAGTGAGTTCAAAAACTCTGTGGGAAAATTTACTGCTTCGCTGTCGTCGCAAACTGTATCAGTAGATTTATATGATACCAAGTTCCCTGGCAACAACATTTGTATCTTCAGATTTAAATTGTCAACGTCTACATTTTTTGCCGCTAAAATCGCTCTTTCTGCAAGCCACTCATGATTTATGTACTGTGTGTGTACATCGGGAAATATTTGTTCAATGAGAGTATCTTGCGAATCAGCGATTGTGCAGAAATCGGTCGGTAATTTTACGTATCCAGTTTCATCTATAGCAACTTTTCCATCACCGATATCTAAGAGTTGTTTTGAAAATGTTTCAGCGGATGGATCTTGAAGCATTTGAACGCGCATATTTATTTTTAGCTTTTTTTAGTAATTTTTCAACATTACGCCACAATAGAGATGATTTTAAACAAGCGTTGATCTCATCAGCGTATGTTGAACGTGGAATGACTGAAAGTGTTTGTCTGAAATCACCTGAAAGGACCAACAGAGTTCCGCCAAATAGTTTGTCACTGTTTTTAATATCTTTCAATGTCCTGTTCAACGCCTCCAGTGAATGTTTGTGTGCCAGCCACTTAAGTGGCAGACGCCATTTTGACCAATATGGCGCATGTGGCAGGGGGTCTCGCGGGGTTGGAGCCATTATCGCTCCGCGTGAATGTAAACGTCGATTTCTCTGTGTTTTTGTATGGGACTTAGTAAGTATTGTATAGTTTTGAAATTTAGATAAAATGAGCTAAGTAATGATCAAATAATAAACCTGATAACACACAAAACAATCCTATCAACTGACAATGAAAATACGCAAATGAATTTTTTACCCGTTTTGTGTATGAATACCCCAATAATTTTAAAAGAAAACTAGGTTTCTTCAAGATTTGTATTTTATTTATTACAATGTTCCCTATTATTAATATTAATAAAGAAAATCACATACCATAATACATTTTTTTTACACTACCACTTACCACACGGCCACTCAAATACGCAACAAAAAAGTGACCCATGTTTCACGCTTACTTCTAAGAATATCGTGGCACAAGTGGCATGTTTTGTAACTTTATTACAAAGCTTGATTCATGAGCATAACTAAAAGAGAGACTCTGATAAGCAAGTCTAAACAATTTTTTTGTTACTAACGATTTAACAGAACACTCGCAAGGAGCTCTAACAAAGTGCATCACAGAAATCACACTCAAAAATAAATTCTGTGTTACTTTAAATAAATACAAGAATATATCTATAAACTAGAATGATTTTATAACAAATCTGTGGTTAAAAAAATATATGTAATCAAACAAAAACATTTGGAAAACAAAGGAACAAATTCACAATTTTTTGCCTAAAATAGTACTGATCGTGCTAAGTAAGTATGGATACGACATTCGGCGACTCCGAATAATACTTGTATGTAAGATTAGCATAACATCTATACTTACACCATATTTTTATTAGTACTCGAGAAACTTTTAGGAGTGAATCTACTCATGAATACAAACAACTTTTTTATGAAAAAAAGAGTCTGCTGTACTTTTGTATGAAACAGCAGATTATTTTTTCAAGTAGGAAAGTTGGTTCCATAGAAAAAGTTGTTTGTATTCTTAAGTAGATTCACTCAATATCAGATACAGTAGGTTGTATAATTAAACTGTAAAAAAGTGTGTATATACTTACAAAAATATTTACAAAAAAAAAAAATTCGATGAAGACATATTAATAAAGAATTTAAAAAAAAATGTCTATGTCTGTATGAACACGCTAATCTCCGGAACTACTGGACGGATTTGAATGAAACTTTTTTGTTGTAAAGCTATTCAAAAGTCAAAATATATGTATTCAATAAACTAAATTAATAAGTACTTTGAATCGTCCAAATCTTTTTTAACCTACCACCCATTCAGGACATCATTTTATAACTCTGGCAAAGAACGGACGCAAGAAACCACAGTGCACAGAAGCAACGACATTAATTATAGACAATTAGAAATAGCTGTTGGAGTACTTTGAGCATTTCAGATCCAAGCTGTTTTGTCTTCTGTATAATCTGACACTTTATAATAAGCTTTTTTATAAAGCTTTTCTTTGAGTTTTATTTTAAATTTATCAAGATCTAATTTCTGAATATCATTTGGTACTTTGGTGTATAATCGTACACACAGACCCTTAAAAGAATTTATGGAGCCTAGCACCTAGTATAAGGAACTGCTAATTTGTTCTTACTTCTAGTGTTTAATTTGTAAATATCACTGTTTTTTGAAAACATTTGAAAATTTCTATGAACATACATCAGATTTTCATAAATGTATTGTGATGCAACTGTCATTATACTTATATCCTTAAATCTCTCTCTGACAGAGTCACCAGCCTGAGGTTATATATTGCTCGAATAGCCCTCTTCTGCAGCACAAAGAGAGTTTGAATATCGGCAGCATTTCCCCACAGTAAAATGCCGTACGACATTACACTATGAAAGTAACTGAAATAAACTAATCTAGCTGTATCAACGTCAGTTAACTGACGGATCTTCATTACTGCATAAGCCGCAGAGCTAAGTCTATTCGACAATTTAGCTATATGTGGGCCCCACTGAAGCTTGGCATCCAACGTGATGCCTAGAAATTAGGCAATACAAATCTTACACATTTGGTTTTTTCTCTCGTTTAATAGCAAGTTAATAACACTAAACCAGTGAACAATCTTTGAGACAGCATTATTCACATACATTTACGGGTGTGAATATATCTGTATTACTTGTGGAGTTCTTTGAAACAAGTTAATAAACAGGCTGATTTGTTGCATCCCGCACAATACATGCTTGTGCGTTTGCGGCAAATCGTGCACACGCGCCTGAGTCGTGTCTTACCACAGGCTAATAATGGGTGCTCACATGGGTAGTGAGTGTGGGCATGGAATACGGCCGATGTGGTTGTGACAGGGTCTGGCATATTTGGAGCGCCGCCGCCGCTGCGTTGAAGCAAACTGTTTATTAACTCAATGCGGAAATTTCTGTGTGAGTGTGGGCATGTGTTGTGTTGTGAGGGATGTCGGTGAATAATGTAAGAATTTAAAACTGAAACATTAAGCAGGCGGCGGAACAGTTTTTTATACCACACCCTTGATCTTTTCCGTTCTATTGGGTACATTGATAAAAGTTGGTCTTTTTTATCGACCCCACCCATCATTACATTGTAATCCCGAACTAATATGGGCTTGGTTTTACCATCAACAGTGGAAACGGCATTCCCATGGTATGTAGAGATTGTCGCCACGCGGTTCTGATCTCTCCATACCATGAGATCAACATCTCCACTGGTAACGGCAGCTATTTGGCCCTCCACCATATCACTTTTTTTCAAATTCATGATCTCGGCCGGCACAAAAAGTCTATTAGTGCGTAGTGTACCAACGCAATCGAAGCCAAGATTTTTTAATTTTCGGGCCAAAATGGGGGAGTTATAATAGTTATCCATCCACAACGTATGCCCCTTGTGTTCCAGACCTTCAATTAGACGCAACACAATGGCACACGTTGGGGAGGATAGGGGTTCTTGAGCCGGTGTGGTTCTAGCACCCGCACTATGCGCGTGCACTATGAATCGCCACAAATAGCCAGTTTGAGACTCGCAGAGCTCGTAGCTTTTAATCCCTACTGCAGCGGCTTTGTTGGGAATAAATTGATTAATATTTAACCAACCTTTCCATTGCAGTAAGGATTCGTCCAAAGCTAGATTTTGTCTCAAGTTATATGTACTTTGAAACTTTTGGTTGAGGTGGGAGATGATTGGCTCTATTTTAAATAATTTTGCCTCGGAAGGAGTCAACTGTTGGACGTTCATAGAACTATTGTCTGAAAAATGAAGGCATTTGGACAACAACTGAAAGCGTCTCAGAGTCATATAAACATGAAATCCCGGAGTATGAAAAATATTGGCTTTTGTAGACCAGTATTCATGTAATCTACTTTTGACAACCACACCCATCGCTAAAATTATTCCAAAGAAAACGTATAACTCATCAGGTGTGGTGTCCTTCCAATCCGCGATTCTACTTGTAGGTGCTAGGCTGCCATCATCCATCATCTGTTCCGCTAATTGCTGAGCGTACCGATTTGTTTCTAAAGCAATTTTGTCCATTATTTCCTGATCCCAAATATTGGTGAATATAGCGTATGGGTCAACAGATGGAAATGTTGGCCCACAGCCATCTTCGCTAAAAAATTCCCTCCTCCACTCGGGACTAAGTGGAGGGTTTGGAATCGGTGTCCATTCAAATTTGTACAGAGGATCTGCCATCCACTCGGGCTGTTCTTGAGCTGCTCGTGTGCGTCGTCTTCCAGCAGTAGGGCCTGGTGCAGGGAGTAGTGAGATAGGCTCTTCAGCTGCTGACGGCACTTCGGCTAAAACATCGGTTGGCGAAATAGGGTGCTCTGGCGATGGTGGAAGCGATGTTGGTGGTGGTAGAAATGATGTTATCGGATCCTCCGGTGTGTCCATGTACATCAAAGCCGTTCGTGGGATGCTTGATAGCTCGGTGAACCCTTCAGCGTGGTCGTCGTCGTCTGTATCCTCAGAGTCGGATTCGCTTCCTGTGTGCAAAATAAAATTCTTCCTTAATCGAAACTATAAACCATGTCGTTCTCATGAAAAAAATGATGATTGGCAAAGACCTGTAAAGATATCACTCAAACCTATTTTACTGTACTTACCATAATTGATTATTGAGTCGATTTCAGCGTCTCTTAATGGCCGCCGTTGTGCGCGAGCACGAGACGAATGCAATGCTCTCCTACTCTTGGGTGTTGATGTACCAGAGCCACCCACTTCAACGAACCTGGCCGAAAGAAAATATTTCCATGAGTTTTCGTATTGAAATCATTAGTCATACCAGAGAAGAGACTCAATAGAATACTTATCAACATACGTCGATGGAGATGGAGCAATTGTTATGGTTGACGAAACCGGCGGCTCTGCAGTACTTTCCGAAAATCTGAAAATGAATACTGTCATTAATCTTTAATTTGTCACAGATAAATAGAAATAATTAACTTGACTATTCTTTATAATTATAAATCTATTTACCTTTCTGGCGAGGACAACCCTTGCTGCTCCTGTCTGTTCAGCACATCACATTGTAACGTCGAGTCTCTTGGAGGGTTTCGACGAAACATCCTTAGAGAAGTAGTCACGCTTTGAGAGCTTGAAAAAAAGAATTATTTCACCAAGAACCAAGACAAAGTAAGAGTAATTAAAGTAAATTCAGGGCATAAATTAACTTACATCTTACACGTTTCTTCACTCGCAACCTCTTCTACCTCAACATGGCAAGCAGACGAGCTAGTCGCTACTTCCTGTCTCCGATTTGCAATAATCGAGCTATGTATACGCCGTTTTTTCGGCTCGGTTAGTGCTTTTTCTAGAGGTGTTCCAGTAGGCAGCAGCTCTATATTTACCAGTTGTATCCTAAAAATACAAGAGAGAGATGGAACATGCACCAGATTTTAAGTTAGACTTCCCGCAAGACAACTGTAGAAACCGCATAGACAAAAATTCTAAAAACAATTATTTTATCTTCTATTGACTCTTTATAAACCCCTCATAATTTTTTTTCATAAATATCTCCCACGGCCTAACCTCCAGCCATCTTTTTGTAAACTAAGCGCCCTTATTTAACCTCAAGGGTACTTTTTATTACATGTTTAAGAAATATGTGCACTTCGTTAATAGCTTACGTACATTGTTTAAGTTTGTTAAATGGCATTACATGTCTGAAATATAAAGTGTTTATGGAATAATTACGAAAAGTGTTCAAATGTTTGTTTACAAACATTCTTTCCGTAAGATGGCTGGAGTATAGTTACAGTTTTATTATAGGTATAGATACATTTAAGGGAAAATAATTTTAGAAAGAAAAAGAAAAGATGCTAACTGTTCGGAAGTCGTCGGTCTGGTCAGGGACGGAACTACTGGCGCTGAGGTGGTTGCGGGAGCAGTGGAACTACCAAGCTGCCGACCGCGCCTACCTCTACCTCGGCCTCCACCTCGGCCTCTACCTCGTCCTCCACCTCGGATTCTACCTCGGCCTCTTTCTTGACCTTGTGCTACATCCTCGTTCCCCTCTTCCACGCTCAAGGCCGCGTTTTGACGACCTCCACGGGTGCGCACTCCGCGTCCACGCTCATGACCCACATGCCCTCCTCGTGTCCGTACACCTCTATTATTGTGATGTGAAGCAAAGCAAAAAAAATAAACACGTGCAGTTTAGTAAAAATGAAAAAGAAATAAAAATCAGTGCACATGCAACAACCGAAAAACAGTGAAAAAAGAAAAAAAATAAAGAAAACCATTGGTCAAATAAAATCCTACAAATAATTGACCAAGTTAAAACGTTTAAAACAACCGACTTCAACCACCATCGCTAAATTATTGCAATTTTCTTTCTTATTTTGGTGATTTTCTAAAATACTTTTTTAGAATATCACACCTACACCGATTTTGATAAAACTTATAATTATGGGACTACCTCTGAAGTAGTACCTACCAAACAAAAGAAGAATCATCAAAATCAATTAATAATTGGCGGAATGATAGCGTAATAAACATACAAAAAAAACATAGTCGAATAGAGAATCTCCTTCTTTTTAAAGTCAGTTAAAAAGGAGGACGGAGCGCCAAGAACATTCGAAGTGAAACCAACATAATTAAAAACCGTTATTTTGTTTATAATATTTAAAATAAATATGATGATGATTTTAAATTTTACCTTTTCTTTTACAGTGAATGCTACACATGCACTGTAAAATAATATTTTCCAAGCGAGTATACATTCGTGCAAAAGTGTTATCCATACTATGCAACCGCCTTGAAAAATGGCTGCTCCGTTGGCCTTGATAACATAATTCCGTGTGGTAGAGCGGCCCGCTCCGGGCGGTCATGTTTAGTGTTTACAATTTCGATATTTTCAAGGAAAGTTGATAAATTTGAAGTAATTTAACACTTTCTTATGACATTAGATTAAATTTATTATTGCAGAAATGTATACTCTTTTAAAACGGCACTACTTTTAACACAACATTTTACGAAATGCTGATGAGTGTTAGCCTCTATTGGCCGAGTAGGGACAGATATTTTGAAAAAACTGTAATAAAACGGTGTTAAAATTGCAACAAGTGTTTAAATAACATAAAGTACTTACGCAGGCATGGTATTTTATCCAAATCAGGATCAAAAACACAATAAAATTGGTCAAATATTCAATATTTCCGCCAAACACTTCCGCGGTGTGAACCGCGATACGTCGTACTATAAATAACACAACGTTCTTTGTTCGTTTTCAACCTTGCCGGTAGAGCGGTGATTCATATGCTGTCTCGTTATTTCGTATTCGTTTAGTAAGTGTTAGAAGGTGACAGCATCAGTAAATTTGTTACAATTATCGGTTAATGTGGACGGGTGTCTATCATCCCGCAGCGGGTGGCCTGCCACACTCGCACTTTTTATCGTCGGCCCGCAGCAGGCGGTCTGCCACACGAAGGGTTAATACATTCATCCCAAATAATAATTTTACACCGTTTCAGCACAGTGGCCATGGACGATTGTTTCTTAATGTTGCATACTGCGTCAGGGTTATTCTGAATATTTAGTGGCAGCTTAAATACTGAATGAGCTGTTCTACCTCCATCCAATAAAGTTGCTGCAATGCCCGATGATGCAACGGCCAATGTGACGTCTATTACTAACCGACAAACCAGCCTATCCACCTGGTTGGACGGTTAGTCTTTTTTTTTCGTAACCAACAATCTGCCCAGTTGGTTGGTTAGTAATATGGACTTTTATTACGAGCCGACCAACTTCTTATGGATTAAATATTGGTTTGTCGGTTGATAACTACTTAATACCAACCGAAAAACCGCCTGACATATTATGACCGTGTTCAAACCAAACTGACTATATCCCGCCGAATGTGAGCTGGCTCACTGTAGTCATACATTCGTTACGCATACGTATTGTCGGTTAGATGTGAACGAAAAAGTAAATTATGTATGGTAATACAATATACTGCGTAACGTTCGCTCACAATCGGCGGCTTACAGTGAGTTTGGTTTGAACATAGCCTATTTGTTAACACATTCACTGTCCCCACACAAAACTATTGGACAATTATCGGTATGTGACCACATAGTGGAAGCACGGATTCCTGAACAAAAACTTTAATGACTTCCATATTGAGGGCACCCGGAAACAGGACTGAACGAAGGTAACAGAAACAAGTATCTGATTTAATAGACAATTTAATAGAAAATATATTATTATGTACTTACAGCTTACTTCACTTTATGTAAAAAATGACCAACACTAATCTCAGAATTCAAAAGTTGCATCTGACATTTTAAGATGTACCTATCATTTTTTATTTCTGAAATATCTCGTTTTGTTGGGGCTTTGTCTTCTTTTATTAGCTTACCGCATACTGTATAAAAGGCTGCATCTCTGTTCAAAAAATGAAGTAATTGGGTAATGTTGACCTTTTTCTTTCCTATATTATTATTCAGTTTATAATTCCAACCTTCAGGGAAATTGGTCGTACGGTGACGTTCTCCGAAGACAGTCCATACTTTTATAAATTCCTCGCTACGGAGCCAGAAATCATCGAAGTATTTTAGGAAGTTCGACATGTGGTTTTCCTTGATCAGATCAATGGCTTCAGTTTTAATGTAGTCCCAGCCTTCGAGCACTTTATTGTGAGGCAACAAAGCTAATACTGCACACATAGCAATAATACGTCGAGTAAGCTTACTCGCTGTAAGTTTTAGTTCCTTACCTTTGTTCCATATACATTTATTGTAATGGTAGTAGCACCCATCCTGATCTACTCCGGAGAAAGCGTTTGCTACAGCTTGCATAGCACCTTCTTCATAATCCGTTTTATACTTCAGTGGCTTCCACTTCGGTATTCTTTTTTGGAGCAAGTGAAACAACGTTTCATATGTCCGTCTAGTCTTGTCGGAAAGTAGAGCGTATGCAAGTGGAATGATATTTGTACTATCTTCGGTGCTCCCTAAATCTCCGTGCAATACGTACAATTGGGCAAAGGGCTTTTAAAGGTGCCGTCACTGAAATACGAGGTGACTGTCTCCATTAAAAGCCTCGATTCTTTGGAACAGAAAATTAGTATGCGAATACCTTCGACTTCATCCGCGTAGTCTTCCAATAGAAATGATCTATATTTTTTAGGTACTTCCACCTCCAATACATTTTTGCAAACTATTTTTGACACTTCCGCTTGTTTGTTTCGATTGTAATACATTCGGGACTTTATATTAGGGAATCGAGGGATCTTGCACAACATGTCTATTCCTCTATCTTTCAGCGAGCCAACAGTTGTTTGGTAAATTTGGGGTGCAGGAACTTCGTCAGACTCTATGCATTTCTTTACACACAAATCCAGTTCTATATCTACCTCATTTTTATTAAAATCTTGAGGACAAGTGTGTTCTTTTTTCTTTGTGATAGTTCCACCCTGAAATATTTATTTTATTTAGGTATTTTAGTTTGATGAAAACACGACTTATAACAAACCACCGCCGGCTACAAATTATAAACGAGTAGAATTATAAACTATAAACGAGTGGGCGAGAGGCGAGAAGCTAGTACAGTTTTGATAGTTTTGATGCCCAGCTATAAGCGAGTGGTCGCGTGCGACTTAAGAGGGCCATATTGGCCAATGACCTCGAGGATTCAACCTTTAGCTTCAACATACAAATTAAGTCTAAGCAAATTAAAATGAATTAGAATAAATTGAATAACTTACCGAAGTAGTAATACTTCCCATACACTTTATTTTTTTCCGTTGAGAACAAATCCAAAATGTACTATCGTTTCGATAAACCTTCTGTTTGTAGTATTGGTAGCCATCATTAAGCAATACTCTCCCACCGTTTCTAGAAATATATTGTATTTCGTTCATGTTTACTTGTATAATACACACCGTCATATCATATGAAATGAAATATTGACAACCGAAGAAACAAAAAATAGTGGAAAAAAGAAACATTCAAAATATATAAAGTTTCTTGAGAGCCAGTCAAATCTGTCACAAGAAGGTATGCTATTGTCATGATGAAAGAAGGAAAATATGAAATAGATAATAATTAAGTACATTAATATATGTGAAACCAACTAGGTAGTCAGTTATGAAAAAAAATAACAGCCAACCACCTAGGTAGTCAGTTAAGGAAGAAAATGAACAACGAACCAACTAGGTAGTCAGTTAAGAAAAAAAATTAACAGCCAATCAACTAAATTGTTGGTTAAGAAAAAAAAAGACTAACCGTCCAACCAGGTGGATAGGCTGGTTTATCGGTTAGTAATAGACGCAATGCGATGCCATTATTTGATCGTATTTCAGCAAGAATTTGCGAAATAACGAATGTTTTGCCAGTTCCACCCGGTGCATCCAAAAAGAAGAACCCACCTTGTCCAGCTGAAACTGCGAGCATAATGCGATCATAAATGGTTCTTTGTTCCTCATTCATTAGTGAGACATTGCGGGCAACAATCGCTGCCATTTCTACAGTACTGTGTTCACGATTCATTTCAGTATTCATTAAATCAGATGCAGTTCGATTTGGCGAATTCATACCGAAATTACTAAGTGGTAAGTTGGCAATGACAATGCAAAGATCCTCAATAGCAATCAATGCTTCATTGAACATTTCGTCGCTGAATGTTATGGTTAGATCGTGGCACCGTATACGATGTTGATGCAATATATCATCAGTCATTGAATCTTTGTGATTTTCCCATAATATCTGTGCTCGGGCTGGGAAACATGTAGTCAACACTATAGCGAATAGTAGACGAATTTGTATTGCTGTACAGTTCAATGCAGCTTCAGCAAGCATGCATTCCCACTGGTTGTCGTCTTCCAGCAAGCCGAGTGCAAGGCATGCATCTTTATACGTTGGATATTGTTGCCCATTCACTTTACGTATATCTTGAAATGATAATGGGCCAGTAACATTAACCAACAACAGTCGAAGATAAACGCACTCCGTGTGTCTTGGATTGACTGTAAATAATCGCCCCAAGGCGTTTGATTTAAATAAATTGAGACATGCAGCAACTGGTGAGCCTTGCTTGCGGGGCATCCATGTTTTTGTTTGAGTCCATGTGAAATAGCGTGGTACTTGTGAATAGAGTAATGTTCGTGCAAAGGCACCAAAATCATCCGCACGATTACACAATTCAAAAAATGCAGTGAGTGTAGTTTTAGGTGGATTTATTGCACGATCAATCGCTGTCTCGTTCGTGAAAAATACACGCTGACCGTTTTCAAGATGGATGGCTAACTGAACAACTGCTGGATCCCGTTCATGAATTGGAAAACCAAAGATACGCCAAGCAGCTTCATTGGAGCTGATGTACCGACCAATTTGGTAGAGCGTTATTTCATCGTTTTTATTCACTGGAGGAGCATTCACATTAATATTTTCCACTTTAAACACAGCCATATCACTGCCTTTATGGACATACTTGCAAATGTATTTGATGCTCTTCACAGAACTGCAGAACTCAACATTAATATGAGCATTATATGTCTTGCTCAGCAGAGGCGAATATGGCACCACCCAACGATTGTCAATATCAATGTCTTTGTTGATGATATTTTTAATAAATGACTGTCCGCCATTTTTAGGATTTCTTCGACGATATATTGGGTATCCGTCGACATTTGTGACCGTATCATTGGTAAAATCTTTAGGGAAATTTTTAGTACATTTTCCATCAGCCATGCAAGGCGATGAACTATTAAGAGTACCACATGGACCATGAATCATGTTTGTTGTAACAATATCAAACAGCAGTTGGTCAGTGGATGGATCTGGAATTTCCGCAGAAATGATACTATCGATTTCTTCAGGACGGATTTTGTCGATGAACCAAACCAAAATGTGTGCATGAGGTAATCCTCGCTTTTGCCACTCAACCGAATACATCCAGCAACGTGTGGGACCAAATACATGTGATTTAGTAATGAAACTTATTAAAGACTTCAACTTTTGTCTGAACACACGTGCTGTAATGTCATGGCGATGTATTGCATTTTGGCCAGGCAGTAGCAAAGATGTAATCTCTGGCCATTTTGGATTACATGTGAACGTGATAAATAAACATGGTCGTCCATATTCGCGCACGAAAGTCAGAGCATCCTGTATATATTCTTGCATATGACGTGGACTGCCTACGTACGATGATGGTAAAATGACATGGTTACCAATTTCGGCGACGTCGGCGTTGTTGTTGATAGCGTCTCGCAAAAGAATGTACTCTTCCGCGCGCAGCTTTTGTTGATTATATCGTAAGTATCGTAGTCGTTCGCTCTCAATCTTCGCGTACATGTCGACCATGAATTGTTGACAAAGCTCACGACATCGTAAAATGACGTTGTCCAGGCCACGTCTAATCATTAATCGGTACGCATAATAATCCTTTAAATGATTAATGATCAAATTAATAATCAACGAAGTACCTGATACGGGATCTCGTTGTTTTATGTTTATGCAATATCCGTCTTGTCCCTTCCAGAATATTAGCGGATATTGGAGAGCGTCATATGAACGATGTGTGTCAGCAATGAACTGAAGATTATTATTTCTTCTACGAATCACATTTTCTCGTGCAGCTGTACAATCGCCAACCATGATTCCAGCAACATCATCAACAACGGGTGCATTGAATCTACGAATATGCTCTCCAGCTGGTGTTTTATCAGGATTAATGACGATAGCGTGATTATCGCTTTGTAATTGGTGCATATGTGATTTGAATATTTTCAACGACTCGTTGTGCTCGTTCAAAAGAGCATCTAGCTCGCTGACGATGCGCCTGGCATAAAGTGAATCAAGGTTATTATAATCACAACGTGCATTCACGCGATTGGCAAGAGCGCTTCCGGAATCCTCGCCGCCCATAAAGTAGATTTGTAAGAATTTATGTGGTTCGTTTGGCATTGGCAGCAGTGAGCCCATTTTATGATAAACTTGGCCTCTGATTTTGAATGTAGAATTGAATTGTTGACCATTTGCATTAGTATTTCGAACTATTTCTGTTGCTCCGAACGATGTCATTTGAAAGCATGAATTGAATCTTCGAATTGACTTCAGGAACACGTTAGAATCTGGATCCGTGCCGATAAGTAAGCCGTTCAATGGTTCAGGTGGTGTTTCAATTTCAGGTAGTTGCACTTTTCCTGACGCGCAACACATCCCAGCTGGCTCATTTTTGAATTTCAGAGCATGACAATGCGGACATTCCTTGTCCATAGCACCAATTACCACTTTTGAATGAGCATAATATGCAATATCGGGCTCATACTGGAATGCTAGACGCAGGAATGAATCAGATATAAATGCTCGATGTACCTGTTGTCGTTGTTGGTCATTTGTTCTTCGTCTATTGACTGTGAAACGGCGTGATTGTCGTTGTCCTAATCTTCTGACTTCATTGCGTTCAGCTCGTGTATCTTCTGGCTCTTCTTGATGCAATTGCGCCATTCTGACACGTGCATCAGTATTTTGTTGCTGGATTTGTTCTTCTGTTCTTTCGGATCTGCTATTTCGGAAGATTCGAGCTTTACTTGTACTGCGGCTCAAATCAGCCCCTTTGCGTTTTCTTGGCATTGCTCACTGTACAAAACATACATAAATAGAATTAATGAAATTATTTAATGATGAAAAATGTTAAAAGTATAATTAGGGCCAGGATTTTTGCCGCAGTTTTGAAATGATTTATAACAAAAATATAAGTTTTATAGAAAAAAATTTCAAACAAAAGTAAAAAATTAAATTTTATGAAAACATTGTCTCTTATAATTTTTTCATACAACCAATATTTCCATTGACATTTCAAAATAAAGATTCATAATGATTTTTTTTTTTGGAAACTGAAAATCTTAATTGTTCAATTACATTTTTTTAATAAAATTAAATTAAAATTACATTTTTATAAGATCAACAACATTTTCGATATAATAAAAAAAGTATACTTACAACACAAAATCCGTTGTTATTGGAAGCTCGTGTCACGTGTTGAGTACTTTTGAGGTTATAAAATCACTTGATTAACTAATCATGCAAAATACACTCAAAATTGATAATTTAATTATTATTGATAAAATAGGAATGATTAAAAGTTAATATGAGAGTTACACTGAGATAGCAAAATAATAATTGTCAACGTTACTACTACACTTGATGCATAAACAATAATGATGGCTAATCGTGCAAAATACACTCAAAATTGATAATTTAATTATTATTGATAAAATAGGAATGATTAAAAGTTAATATGAGAGTTACACTGAAATAGCAAAATAATAATTGTCAACGTTACTACTACACTTGATGCATAAACAATAATGATGGCCGACAACTGTGTAGGGAGTGAGAAAGAAAGGAGACCGGCTTTGTTCTCATCCCTACTCCGTGCTGTTTACTGGGTCAGAAGTGACACCTGTAGACATCTGGCGGGGATAACTAATTAAATGACGATTGATCAGTTTTCGACCGGAGAGGAAAAATGATTAAATTACTAAAATGGCTATTAAAAAATAAGGGTTGATCGTAGAAGGGTGAAAATTGAGGATTGTATGTTATTTTGTATGTTGTATCATAAAAAAATAGAAATTAAAAATTTAAAAAAAAAATTTTGGGGTGGACTACCCCTAAGGCCCATAGCAGACGGCGTTTTTTATGCGCGCCGACGACGCGCAGATGACGCGCTTCATACGAGGTTTGAACGCAACCTTGTAACTAAGCACACGGGGCGATCGTGAAACGCGCCTCTACAGCGCGTATACGCACTGTAGTCGCTCGTAGCCTTTGCGTTTTGATCAGAGACCAGTTGTACAATGGCGTCGGTTGAGACAACATTGCTTACGCTGGCTTTAGTACTTCTTTTAAAAAGAAAAAAACGTAAAAAAAACCGAATCTATTGGATAGACCCATTTACGAGTGAAAAAGGAAGTGGTCATTATCATACAACGTTTAAAAAATTGGTAATACATAGAAGATGGAAGAAATTTTATAAGTGCTATCGAATGTCATATTCATCATTCAAAGAACTTCTGTTGATTGTAAAACCGGAGTTAACTCGTCAAAATACAGTAATGAGATCATGTATATCGGCAGAAGAACGTTTACTCATCACGTTAAGGTAAGAAAACAACCTGTATTTATTTATTTATTATGTATTTATTTATTTATTGACCTGTAACAGTCCTAAATCAATCGCAGAAAGTTATAAGTGCACTTAGATTATGAACAGAGAAAATAAGATTTATTTATTCAATATCATTATACATGTCAGATATGATATCTGAGTTATTTGTAACCGATTCACTGCTATCCATATTTAGTAGTGAACTGCCAGGTTCGTTTCTTGGCGCTGATTGATTACTTGAATATTGAGGCTGAAATTCAGACTGATATCCAGACTGGTACCCATACTGATGTTCGTATTGAAATGCACCTTGGTATCTATTTCCATGTAATGTTCTCGATGATTGTTCCATATTTTTATATTTGCGAATTAAATTTATCATATCAGCTTTGGCCTCTAATTTAAATTCTTCTTTAATGCCAGAAAAATCTTTAGCTAACGAAACTAAGAATAGTAAGTCGGGATTTTCAGATAACATTGTATTATTTGCTTTAGACTGTTTGAGATTTGCTGTCAGTGCATCATACAATTTATCTTGTGAGTCTTCATGTTTTGGAGTCTTTTTGGACTTTTTCGGTGAATGTGGTCTTAAAAAATCGCAGTCTTGGTCATGCCCCTGTGCTACATCATCATTTTGACTTGGAGATCTTATTTCGTCAAGCGGGTCTAAAAACGTTAGCAAATTGGAATATATGTAGGGTCTTCTAGGCTTAGCTCCAGATCCACTGGAACAGTTATTGTTCTTCGTTTTGTCTCTTTTATAAGCGTCCTTAATACTCTTCCATTTTTTTTGAAGTTCAATGACTGAAAACAATAATAATATTAATAGTTAGTTAGTTATTTATTAAGTTAGTTTTAATTTATTTTAAATAAGCAGTTGTAAGTAATTTTAAAAATAATTTTAAAAAATATAAAAAATATAAAATTAAAAATATAAAATTTACGATGAAAATAGAAGTTTAATAATGTTATTTTTTTCAGGTATTTAGCTACGGGTTGCTATTTCTCAGATATTCACTATGACTTTAAGTGTGGACAAACGAAGGCAGGTATTATTGTCCGTGAAACAGTGAAAATATTATGGGATAAATTAACATCTGTATGCCAGAACCAACCGAAGAATCTCATCTTAAAACTGCTGAAGGATTTATGAGATACGCAAATTTTCCGAACCTACTTGGGGCTATCGATGGGAAACATATTAGAGTAATAAAACCTCAACATAGTGGATCAGAGTATTTTAATTATAAAAAATATTTTTCCATCGTATTGCTTGCAATATGTGACGCGAATTATAATTTTATCGATATAGATGTTGGATGTTATGGAAAGGCTGCAGACTCAACAATAAATGAATGTAGTGAATGGAGCAAAAAGATAAGGCAAGGAAATTATAATATACCTAACGCGAGACCAATATCTAACAATGGAGTGCCAATACCATTTACGTTTGTTGGAGATGAAGGCTTTGCATTATCTCAACATTTACAGAGACCTTACGCTGGAAGAATCTTGCCACGAGAAAAAAGAATATATAATTACCGCTTGACACGTGCCAGAAGATACATTGAATGTACATTTGGTATATTAAGCAACAAATTTAAAATCTTTAATCGACCACTGAACGTTAGCGTGGACTTCAGTGTGGCTATTGTGAAAGCCTGTTGTGTATTGCATAACTTCATACGTGAACGTGACGGTTATAATTTTCATTATTCTTTGAGTATAGCTGGATTAGAAGATCCTCCTGAAGATGCAAGTTTGATTTCGATTGGTGCAAGACGGTCACAGGGACAATTAAGCGGAACTTCTATACGAAATATGTACACTGATTATTTTATTAGCGATGAAGGTGCAGTACCATGGCAAGATTCTAAAATTTAGGGTACCTAATTACATTTTCTACTGTTGTACTGTTCTATGTACCGTATTATATGAATATTATTAAAATTTGCATAAAAAACAATTTCTTTACTTTTTCATGGTTGCTTAATGTTTACGTGGGCACGCGACAAAATTAAATACTTATACATAGATCTTACCTCCCAGGTTTTTTTCCTTACTGGTTTTTTCATTGAAATTGTTATAAAAAATTTGGCACAATTCATCCCAAGCATTTCTTTTTAAAACCTTGTTTGAATATTCGGGCAGTAGTAAATTCCATGTAGCTGGACGATTGTTTATTTCTGTTATAAAGCGGTCGGTGTCGAAAGGTTCCATTTTAAACTAAATACACGCGCAGTACACAATAAAACATTTGCAACTGAGGCGAGTGAGGCGCAGGCGCGGGCGGTGCAGTGGTGGTGTGAGCGCCCCTCTGCCCTCTGCCCCTACTCCGCTCCTTTGTACGCGCGTTTGTATCGTTTCAAACGCGCGTATACGCGCTTCATGCGCGCGTTTGTATCATCAAAGCAAACGCAAAAATCAGCGTCTACGGCGCCGAAAACGCGCGTTCCTAATACGCGCGTCGTCGGCGCGCATAAAAAACGCCGTCTGCTATGTCTCTAACATTTAGGGGGATGAAAAATAGATGTTGGCCGATTCTCATAGATACCGGATGACCCGGCAAACGTTGTTTTGCCATAAAAAATTAAAAAAAAATTTAGGGGTGGACTACCCCTAACATTTAGGGGGATGAAAAATAGATGTTGGCCGATTCTCATAGATACCGGATAAGCACAAAAAATTTCATCAAAATCGGTCAAGCCGTTTCGGAGGAGTATGGCAACGAAAACTGTGACGCGAGAATTTTATATATTAGATTATGTAATAATAAATTAGGTACAATTACAGTTCAAAGCAAGTCAAAATAAAATGTCGGCTCTTCACCACGTCCGCGTACACGCGCACGACCACGCGCGCGCCCCCGGCCTTCCAAAGACCCTCGACTTGTTGATTTAAAATCAAAATAAATGAAATAATATGTGTGACTAATAAATTACAATTACAGTTCAAAACAGCCAAAATAGGACGCGTCCGCGTCCACGTCCGCGCGCTCGACCACGCGTAAAATCGACGTATTTTCATTTCATCAAAATGGAAGAAAATTAAAAAAGTATTTATCAAAATACAAATAAGTACTTACGGCTGAACATCTTCGAAATTATTTTGGTCACTGAAACATTAACATTAATTTTATTATACGGTCAATAGCACATGAGGTTACCCTAAATTGTCAAATTTATCTAATTAATTTAGAACCTTACTATGTTGGATGTTAAGTTCAAAGTCGATTGAAGAATTATGACATGTTATGGTAACCCAGCGGACTACTGTGTGTACAAGCAAATAATAAACAAACAATTAGCAGAATAAACGAAATACATGTGTGTATTTTGCTTATTTCGCTAAATAAGTGCGTGTACTTATTGTGATTAGCGGAAAAAAACAAACAAACAAGTCTCCACCAACACCGAATCGGTAAAAGTTAGGTACCACTGCTAGGTGACACTGTAGCGTGAGATAATATAATGACAACGTTAGTTGATTAAAAAAAGGAAACTTTATTTGTAAGGTCCTTATACTAGGAGTACAATGATCAGAGTGAGTCTAATACAATCAAACAAGGCTTATATACTAAACTTATCTAGAGGGTGACAAAGGGTAACTTATCCTAATTTTGGAAGAGCAATTAAGAAAAGAATTTATAGGGCTCTTGTCTTAGTTTACAAGAGTCCGTTTGTGGGACTCTTTATCTTTAAATAGATCGATCCATTATAAGGGTCTTTATGGTATCCCTGTCTAATGGATTGTGCATGTTTCCGGCCATCATGTGTGAATTACTGGCAGCGGTTCTTCTGATTGCTTATCGAAGAGTGGTTTATTTATGAGCGGCGTCATGTTAATGGTCGGTGACACTCGTTGTCTCTCCCCTCTTAAAGATGAGCATATGCGTTTCCGAAGACGCATAGCGCAAGTCGTCAGTATAATGGCTAATATGACGATAATAATTGTCCATGTAATTATCGAGCTTTCGTTATGTGATCTCGTAATGTCATCGAGTTGATCTAGCTTTGCTAGTTGTTCTTCAGTCCATTTGGCGTCGTTGTTGAAGACTATAGGTTTTTTATTTTCTACCGTTGTTGCTTGCCAGGTGTGTAGTTCTATCGGTTCGTTTGTCGTTGTACATGTGTTGTCCTTTTGTTCAATATAGGATCCTTGTATTTTATTTATTAGTCCGGTGCATTCGTCCTCGGTGGTCGAAGCTTCGTGTGTGTATTTGTAGAACTTGTTTGGTGTAACTTCTTCTTCCGTATATTAGGGGACAGATAACTGTCGTGAGATTGCATAGGTATTGTTGCTTCGCGATGCTGTCGATGATACACTGCGTTGCTGGTTTCTTTTTACATATGTCGTTTTTGTTGCAGTCGTAGGCTTCATATATAGTGTCGGCTGCTTGTAAGTAGTTTCGAGAGATTGCTTTGGGGTAGGTGCAAAGGTTGTCTTTTATGACTCGAAGGATGGGAGTGAGGGTTATCCGTTTGTACATAGTTGTTTCGTACAAGGGGATAGGTAGTAGGAAGAGGAGAAGGCCGTTTGTATTTTTTACGCTAGGTCTTACTTCTCGTAATATCGCATCTACAGTTGCAGGTTTATTAAACTTAGCGGGTATTGTATCGAGTGATTTCCGCAATTGTTCAAAGGGTATGATGCTGGGATGTAGTATACTATTCATAGCGAAAGTATATGCTTCAGATGCTTCTATACATAAGTCATGGAGGTTTTCTGCGTTGTTGGACAACATTTGAAATGCGTTAAACCGGTTGACTTGTTCAGTCATCATATTACTAAGTTTATTTTGATCATTAGCAAGTTGGTTTATACGTGAATTGAGGCTGTGTAATACTTCTTTTGTTTTGCTAAGTTGGTTTTGGATGTCGACGTAGTCTTGGTGGTCCATGTTTCCAGTTAACCATTTAACTAGTGATCCTAGGCCGTCTATGAGTCCTCTACGGTTCCGAGCTTGTGGGAAGAATTCCCTTTGGCATGATTCGATCCGTGTTAATAAGAATTCGAGACGGTTGGTCCAAGGGACTTGTGTGACGTCGTTATCTGTTTTAACTACCTTGTATTGTTCTAAAAGTGTTTTGTACTCGTCGCGTAGTCTGTCTAATCGTACTGGGTGGACGATGGTCCAATATCCTCGGACAACGCGGTAATCGTTGAGGTCGGTTGTACAGATGACGGAGGCGTCGGATTCGATTCGCGTGATTGTAGCTGTGCATACCCTGGAATACGAAGTTCGGAGATATGAATTGGGTACAGTTTACCGTTCGTTCGTTTTTGTATGAGAATTTTAGTATTCTTTAGTATTTTCGCTATTGTGTATGGGCCTGTGAAAGGTGAGTGTCCCTTTTTAGAGCGTATTTGTTGGTTTACTACGTATACTTTCATACCGGGTTGTAATTCTTTGAACTCTGGTGTTCGCGTTTTATTCAGGCGGTTAATATTTTTTTCTTTTGCGCACTGAATTTTTGTTCTTATTTTTTCTAAATAATCACACGATGCCGGGTCGTTAAATGATAGGTTGATTTCCCTCAAGAAATGAACATCGCTCGGACGTTTACCTGTGGTAGAGTGTATTGTGTTATTGTAGCCTAAGATGACAAGTGGCATGTTGAGCTCATCTGTCTCTCCGTCTATCATGAGCCTAGTTCGTTCAAGGAGGGTTGCGTTAAGGCGTTCGATATCGGCGTTAGAGGTGTGGTGTTGGGGTGTCGTAATAATTGGTTCGATTCCCAACTTTTTTAAAAATTCTTGGAATATGGAGCTAACGAAGCCCTTTTCGTTATCGTGCGTTAGTTTTCGCGGTATTCCATGCTCGGCAAAAACTGTTGTTAACGTTTGTATGTAATTTATGGAGTCTACTGTGTCTAGTCGTCGGGCAAATGCCCATTTTGAAAATCTATCAATCCCTACGATATATTTTTTCCCATCTATCAGGAAGTTATCTACCTGCCATTCCTCCATGGGTTTCTGAGGAGTTGTGGTTAATTCGTAAGGTGGTTTTATAGGTTTCCTGTTATACTTTCCACGATTGCATATATCACAACCTTTTAGGTATTCCGTAATGTGTTTGTTGAGGTTCTCTATGTAGTATTTTTCGGCGATTTCCGTCGAGAGTGCGGGTTGGCCTATGTGTCGGTTAAACTTATTATGCGTTTCGTTTATTATGGATTTTATCTCGTTCTCGTTTTCGATCTCTGTTTTTATATCTTTAAACCATATAATTCGTAATATTTCGGTATTAAAATTCTTTCGGTATACTTCGCTTAGTGTTTGGCCTAGTTGATTATCGGTACAGATAAGAGCATAGCGACGGTTACAAAGTTTAAACATACAAAAATCGTAAAATTCGCGTTCTATCTTGTCACTTGAGAGCGTAAGGTGATAATCACTAGTTTTATTATTTTTTTCTTGTGTTATTAGTTTATTTTGATCGCCTTTTGTCACAAATATTCGATACATTCGCCTGGGGGGGTGACTATGTTTAATTAAGAATCCGTTTGAGGAGTCATCTGCGTTACTATGTACGGTAGCTAAGTCGGTATGATGTATCTCGATTCGTGACAGAGAATCGGCTACATGGTTAGTTGCTCCCTTTCTGTATTTCATTTCAAAGTCGTATTCTTGGAGCCTGAGTCGCCATCGCGTGAGTTTGGCGTTCGGTTCTTTTAGTTTCGTGAGCCACGTAAGTGCCTGGTGGTCAGTTTCTAGGTCAAATTTGCGGCCATAAATGTAAGGTCGGAATTGTGACAGCGCGTACAGGATACCTAGAAGTTCTTTTTCGGTGGTGTTGTATTTTTGTTCGGATTCCGATAATGTTCGCGATGCGTATGCGATAGGGTGTGCGTCTTGGGTGAGCACGGCTCCTAGTGCCACGTTGCTGGCATCTGTCGTAACTGTAAACTTTTTATTGAAATCCGGATAAGCCAGAACAGGCGGGTTCATTATCAGTTGTTTAGCACGGTTGAATGCGTCGAGAAAGTTATTATCTATAGTTATTTTATCGTCCTTTTTCGTAGCGTTTGTTAGGGGTTTTACTATTGTGCTCAAATTAGGGATAAACTTTCGGTAATAGGACACAAGTCCGAGAAATGATTTGATTTGTTTTACCGTTTTGGGCACAGGAAATTTTTTTATTGCTTCTATTTTTTTGTCATCAGGTTTTAGTCCTTCGTATGTGAGAATATGACCTAGGAATTTTACTTCGCGTTGGAAGAAGTGACATTTGTCTCTGTTTACTTTAAGGTCGGCCTCGGCGAGGGTTTGTAATACTCGTCTTAGGTTTTGATGGTGTTTCTCAGGTGTCTCGGCAAACACTATGACGTCATCGAGATAGACTAGGCATATATTATCTTTGAGACACTCCGCAAGTACTTCATTCATCATTCTTTGAAAAGTCGCTGGAGCGTTCTTTAAGCCGAAGGGCATACGTGTATATTCGAAGTGTCCGTGGGATGTAGAGAATGCGGTCATTGGTATAGAGGCGTCTTTAACGAGGATTTGATGATAGCCTGCCGTTAGGTCTAGTGTTGAGAAATATCTAGATCCATTAAGTTTAGAGAATATGTCTTCTATGTTTGGAAGCGGGTATTTATCCGATTGTGTTTGCTCGTTTAGCTTACGATAGTCTACTACTAGTCGCCATTTTTTATTTGTGACGTTGCTCTCTAGGGGTGTTTTGTCTACAAGGTGGCAGGGGCTAGACCATGGTGAGTCAGAGGGTCTTATGATGCCATTTTGTAGCATCTCCTTAATTTGTTTATTTATTTCTTGTTGTTGGAATTGTGGCTGTCGATAGGGTCTTTGGTATATAGGGTCATTATGTATTAATTTAATCTCGTGTCTAACGCGAGGAGAACTACTCTTTGATACGTCATCCGTGAATAGATCGCTATATTTATTTAATATATCCTCCAAGTTATTTGGAGCGAATATGTGAAATAAATCTACCGCTGTACTAGGGGTAATAATCTTTTCAGTGTCGAGGTTTATAATAGCTCTTATTTTATGTAAATTGTCCCACCCTAAGAGGTAGTCATACCTAGGTGAGAAATCGAATATGTAAAGTTCAAAGGGGACTGCATCGTTTTTAAAAATTTTTGTCCAAGGCGGCGTAATAATTTTTCCTTTGTGTTCTGTCTCGCTATGCGATGTTTTGACTCGGAACGGTTCATTGATAAGTTTTACGTTGGGATCATTCTGTAAAAGTATTTTTGCTGCTTTGTGGGTGATATAGGATCGCCAGCTTCCCGTGTCAATAAGTACTCTTTGTTGAGACTTGGGTAAAATTATGTGGGGTAAGCTGTCGCGTGTCTCGCAGTTAATTAGGTGTCGTTCGCGTCCGAGGTAGGCACTAGAAAATCCGACTGGTCTGCGTAATTATCGTATTCATAATCCTCTACAATTTCTTCCTCGGGTGTCGGCGCGGCAGGAGGGACACAATGTTCGCGTAGGTAGGGGTACACGTCGGTAAGCGGCGGCGGTAGCGACGGTATCGAGTCGTCAGGTGTTTCGTATAGATCATTATCAAAGGTTGATAAGTGGAACATCTCGGGGCGCGGACGCTTTAGTTGGGGTCTATCGGTGACCGTTCGCATGGTAACGTCATTTGTAGGCATAAGTTGCGGTCGCGGTGAGTTATAATATTGTTTATGCGGTGCGTTCAACGGGGGACGCGGATAGCCTACCATCTGTTGTGGTCGGTGCGAGTTATAATGGCCGTTTTGTTTGTTACGTAATGACATAGGCGACGGTGGGTATGTGTGTCGCGGTGCGATTGGCTGCGATTGTCTTGGATATGGTATTTGTGGCTGAGTCGTATAAGGTCATTGTGTCGATTTTGATTGTGGATACGCTTTATTCCGCGGCGCTATAATGTGATATCCATACGTCTCAAAGTATCTCACGCGGTTACATACCTCGTCAAAAGTTAAGGTGTGTAACTGGATTTGCGCGGTGCTATCTAAATGCTTTAATAGGGTTAATTTAGCTTCTTGGGCCAAAATTTCTAATGTTTCGTGACTGGTTGACAGTTCCCGACCTTCTATAAGGAGGTGATTTAATTTTCTAATTAGAACCGTATAGGTTTCATTTTGTTTTAAACGCGTAGTTCGTATTTCTTCTAGTAGCGTATTTATTGTTTTTACAACACCGTGATGTTGTTTCAAAATGCCCTTTATAAATTCCCAATTATTAGAGTGGTCAAAGCTCCAGACCGTTCTGGCAGCTTCCCCTGATATGCGCGTCAAAATCTGTTGGACCTTTGTTACAGGAGGCAAAGACGTAGTGTTAAAATAATTTTCGGCGGACCGTAAAAACACATAGAGCAGATTAGGATCACCGTCATAGGGAATAACGCTATTCACTGGGTCTTTAATACTGACCGGGGTCACGGGGGTTACAAGGGTTGACTCAGTCATTATACTCGGCTTAACTAAAATGCGGCCTGAAGGAGTAGTAGGAGCAGAGGATGCCGGGTTCATACGGGATTGTGGAACAAATAGCAATCTCAAATTCTACTCACTGCAGCACCGTAGCAATTGTCAACACGTTCTTCATTAGCTTCAAAACTCAGCACAGCTCGGTCGACTTGTCGGGGCTCGTGCCTTCTGATGAGGGACAGCGTCTGGACTTGGAGAAGTCTTCTAGATATCGTCGTCGTTTAGCTTTTAGCACTTCCGCGAAGATGTCTATTTAACACTGCCCCACGTTGGGCGCCAGATAATATAATGACAACGTTAGTTGATTAAAAAAAGGAAACTTTATTTGTAAGGTCCTTATACTAGGAGTACAATGATCAGAGTGAGTCTAATACAATCAAACAAGGCTTATATACTAAACTTATCTAGAGGGTGACAAAGGGTAACTTATCCTAATTTTGGAAGAGCAATTAAGAAAAGAATTTATAGGGCTCTTGTCTTAGTTTACAAGGGTCCGTTTGTGGGACTCTTTATCTTTAAATAGATCGATCCATTATAAGGGTCTTTATGGTATCCCTGTCTAATGGATTGTGCATGTTTCCGGCCATCATGTGTGAATTACTGGCAGCGGTTCTTCTGATTGCTTATCGAAGAGTGGTTTATTTATGAGCGGCGTCATGTTAATGGTCGGTGACACTCGTTGTCTCGTGCGAAGAAGCGACCGAGTGACAGAGGTTCATACAGGCAATCAGCAGGTTAAGTTAGAAAGGTTAGGTTAGTCTAGCCTAGTTGAATAAGTAACCTAGAACCCGACAACTATCAATCATAGATAAAAAGTGACAAGAACAAAAAGTGTTTATTTCGTTATAATCTCGCCGAATCAGACATAAAAAGTAGTATTTCTAAAAGTCGATGTAAAAAAATTGGTTATCCTAAAATCTGGGACCTAGATTTTGTCGGAAACTATCAATCGTAGACAAAAATCAGCCATTCTCTATGAAACATAAGTACTTAAGTCAGGTCATTCTGAAGCTGACTGTATATAGGTACATACTTGTAACTAAATCAAAACAAATCTGCTGCACATTAAACATACACAAATATTATATTACAACATCGCATTATAAAAAGCTGTGTCTACAATATTATCTGTCCGAGGAGAAACCAATTCATTCGATAAAACTGTTACTTGCTGACACAGTGGATGCGTTGGTTCGGTTATTGCTTGTGGTGTTTCTGGTAAGTGAAGAACTGGAGTATTTTCTACAACGTTGGCCATCGGTGAATGACTTGACACTGCTGAATATGAATGGGGTGGAAGGCTTTCTGAATATAATGCATTTGACGTAGGGGAAGGGCTGGGTGATATAATATAACGTTGAGCTGATGGGTTCCGTGGTGGAACGACGTAATGTCTATACAAAGGAACATTGCCATATGTAGTGTTAAGACTAGGCTGGTTTTGCATTTTTTTAATAAACAACCCATCAATATCATACATCATATATAGTCGCTCGTCTTCACTGAGTTTTCTGAGTTTACTGGCTAAAATTTTGCCATACCTGTCGCAATCGTCTTCCTGAGTTTCTTTTTTTGTAATTGTAATTCTGGAGGATTATTTCGGCGTCTCTGTGTCGTTGGAGGACCAATTGATTCTTGTCCTGATGCGGGAAGCTGTGTAGCTGAAAAAAAAATATTATTTCAAATTAATATCTATTTACTTTGTAGTTCCTTATTTTATATAATATCATTGCTTTGTAGCAAATATTACAATTTCTAAGTCACACTAGTAGGTATGGAAATTAAATGCAACATTATAATTTTTGTTTGTTTGATCCGTTATAAAATAGGTAGATAGATATAATAAGTGAAAGCATGTAAACTATTAGGTACCTATACAGCCTCCTACCTTCTATATTTTCATCGATTGTTGTTTTCATCACGTTTTCTTCTCTTTCATCAGCTTGCCGACTTGTAGAAGGTCGGTCATTCTGTAAAAGAAGACATAGACACTTAATAATATACTTTACTAGCGGCCGCCAGCGGCTTCGCCCGCGTAAATTTCGATTTTAGCGTGATCCCGTGGGAACAACTAAGAATTTCGGGATAAAAAGTATCCTATGTGTTAATCCAAGTTCTAATCTGTATCTGTGCCAAATTTCATCCAATTCCATTCAGTTGTTTTTGCGTGAAAAAGTAACAAACATCCATACATCCATACATCCATCCATACTTACAAACTTTCGCGTTTATAATATTAGTGAGATTAACACTTGTTTAATTTTTTTTCAGTTACCGTCAAGTTCAGTAGCATGGCTCGAAGTGGAAAACGGTTTTAAAAACAACTTTCCTCGGTGTATTGGTGCTATTGACGGAAAGCACATAGTAATGCAAAGCCCAATATTCAGTGGCTCGGAATATTATAACTATAAGAAAAGTTTTAGCATAGTGCTTTTAGCTCTGGTGGACCATGACTACAAATAGGCAGTCAAGGCAGAATTAGCACGCTCCATACAAGGGCGGTCATAAATAGTTTAAGTCCTATTTCTACCCATTTATTTTATTATATTAGTTGTTTAAATTTGTAGAAGTAAGATAGAAATCTATAAATGAAAAAAAAACATGTATTTACTAAATTAAAAAATATATATTAGAAAAAAATTACGTATAATATACAACATATTTTTTTCTACATTAATCATAATTATGGTAAACACAATAATAACAATTTTTATGTAATTTTTAAAATAAAATAAAAAATATTAATTAGAAACAAGTTATAATTACAATAAATGTGAAAATAAATTAAATAATAAAATTAAACATGTAAAAATTCTATTACACTTTGTGACAGAGTTTTTTTTTTCTAGGAGGAAGTTTCATAAGACTAATAATATAAAGATCTGAATGTAATAACAGTCGTTGTATTAAATCTAAATCTAAAGACAGTGTGATCAAAAAGGCTTTGTAATTCAACTTCTGCTGAAGACTCAGTGACGGCTATGTTGACAGGGTAACATCTTTTTTTTGCTTCAGTAATCTGCTGGTAACATGGTAATACATTAGGAGAAATTTTAGTATTTACAAAGTTTTTAATTAATAAATATTGATGTTTTGTCAGCTTAGCCTCCGTTACAAGTGACAATACATCATCAGTGCTTACTCTAGATATATATATGAATCAGAAGAGTTAGAAACATCAAGCAATGCATTTACAGTAGAATCATCGGACTTCGACAAATCAGCTACTCTTCTACGTTTACTTCTTTTACTAAGTTGCGTAAAAGGTTTTCGAGGACGACAACGCGAATGACTTGGAGATTGGTTTTAAGTTGGAATACATTGCTCTTTGTTTTTAAAAGTTCAACTCTTTCAATAACATTAAACCAGTCGGAATTCTTATTTAAAAGCTTAGTTTTATCCTTATTACATTTTTCCAGTACCAAGCAATAGCTTTACATATGTTATTTATAGTATACTCTAAATTATGAATAACAATGTTTTCAGCATCGTTCAGAGAGGTCAACAAAGTTTGTAAGCCGTGACGATACTTTTCAGTGTCATTGCTTGTATTGACAGATAGCCAAATTTCTAGAATATGCATTCTTGAAAACGAGCATATATATAAATTACCTAAAACAAAAAAAAAACAATTAATATTCAGTCAGAAAATCAGAAACTAATTTCGTAGCAAATGCTACGAGAAAATCTGTCAACCGTAGCAGCCTTGTCGTCGGCGCAGGGGCAGATAGGGGCAGACAATTTTAACTTTCCCGAGTTCTAGAAAGTCTATAGATTTTATTTCAGTATACCTCAATAGTGGGAACGCGTGGGAACTTATTTAAAAGTTAACTCAAACTTTAGAAATATTTAAAAAAATACTTAAATAAAAGTCGTCTCGTAGCACGTGCTTAGTACATAGAATATTCATTATTATATAACTAAAAATATACGAATAATTAGTACATACTCTGTTCCTGGATATCCATTGCAAAAAAACACTCACAGCACAAAATGGCCTAGAAATGATAATAAAGGAGGTCACGCTTTTTAGTAACTCACTGATAACAATGTTTACGTCGTATTGCGATGCGCTCACTTTGAATGCACAAAAGATAATGAAAGCGCATTCTAATTACTGACATATTTATGGTTTTAGAAGGTACAGCAACTATCCAATGTAATTACAAGTAAAAATATGTAAAACTAGAGGGTAGGTTTTAACGATTTATGACCTATGGGTGTCCCACAGTGCGGTGGCGTGTTTCGAAACGTTAGAACCACGATAGCTCAATTGGAAGAGCACCTGACCCGGAATGTCAGAAGGGTGCAGGTTCAAATCCTGCTCGTGGAAATTTTTTCAACATTTGTGTTTTTGTAATTTGTTCGCAACAAAATTTGCGTTAAAAATAATTTTGAACATTTTATAAAATAGCTTGCTTATTTCTTAACTGATCTTTAATATTTGTAAAAATTATTATGATCGGATGTTAATGACGGTAGTTGTTGACATTGAATGGGCGCCTTTGGCTTACAAAGTAAAAAGAGTTGAATAATTTCGGCGGGCTGGTTAGAACCACGACAGCTCAATTGGAAGAGCACCTGACCCGGAATGTCAGAAGGGTGCAGGTTCAAATCCTGCTCGTGGAAATTTTTTCAACATATCTGTTTTTGGTAAACACTTATTAAAAGTAATATAACATTATTTAAAGTTTGTACCAAAGTACCTACATTTATTCCGGAATTTTATATTTTGTACTCGACTGTACCCTTCGTTATAACTTATAATAAACAATGTACCTACTTAAATAAATACAAAATAAAGATACTTACGTGATTTTATGTATGTGTTGTGTACTTGCATTTGTATAGATGACCCAAGAACGAGTTCATTAAATTGAAAGCAAACCAAATTGGTTTGTATACTTCTTCACATCCTGCACCAGATTTCAAAGAATTTTGAATTTTTCGTAGGTGTCCTCTGTACGTCGCCATTAAAGAGTCCTTCTATTTCTTGAGTTCGTCCACAGAAAATCCAGTTTGATCTGATATCCTAACCCAAGCGTCATGCAAACGTTTTCTGTCTTTGAAATGTGTGATTAGCAATGATCGGAATAGGTAGAGCTATTTTTGGTACTTATGATAGAAATTTAGTTTGTGGTAATAATATGGACATACCCTACGTCCCGGAATTTAAAAGTGAATCCCGGGATTTCATTTTAGTTGAAAATTACTTATCTAAAAGCTTATTAATTCTTAGGAAGTTAAGCCACCCATCGCGCAATGCTTACAATAAGGTGTAAGGGTGAAAACACAGTGTAGAGCGCGACATTGCCGAAACAATCACCAGTGGCATTTGTCACATGATTCCTATGGCATACATTTGACCGGGTATTTAGTTTTGCGAAATCTGCTGGCCACAAAATGTGTTTTAATAAACATTGAAACTTGAATTGGATTAGGTATTAGCAAAATAAACACAAAGACTGTTCTTAAAAATTGCATTTTTATTTGTTTATTGCGTACAATAAGTTCTAATATACTACCAGAAACTAACATCAGTCCAACAAACCAATCGCAATACATCAGCAAACATAATTTACAAACTCATAAAATAAAAAACATGCTTTATTAAAAAAAAAAAACGTGTGGCAGTCGGGGACTGCCGCGGTAAAGCTATTGCATAGCATTTTTTATCAAATTATGCAACACGCTAGTCCACACGCATACGTCTAGCCGCACGCACACAAACACCGTGCCGAAGTCTGCCGAACTGAAACGACGTTAGACGAGCACGGCTTCCGTCCCCGCACCGCTCTGCCCCCGTAAGAGTGGGGGGTGTTAGGTTCACTTTTTCGTTACGGAATTTTTGCTTTCGGTCTCCATGCTCAAGGCCCGCGATAAAAGCTATGCAATAGCTTAAAAACAATAAAAGAAATATTTGTAAGGACCGTTTAATCTTTTTTAATCGTTTATCGTCTCCTCATTTTCATGTTCGGTTTCACTGGAACATTGACCATGGCCCGAGTAATTAAAATAAATTACAATCAGTTTTTCTATATTTTCTAATTTTAATCTGTTTCTTTTAATGTCTAATATCCACTTATACGTAGAAAATGAACGTTCGACATCTGTAGAAGCTAAAGGCGCTGATTTGTAGGGCAAAATTTCGTCATTTATTTCATTACTAGATAATATTTCACTATAGGCTCTAATTGTGTCTAGATCCGGATTTCTATTCATAACATTTTCAATTTTGTCTTTTATTTTATTTATGTTACACTCATTTAATGCAGCTCTGACTTGGTCAAGAACTAATAGTGATTCACTAATTGTTAAATTATGTTTTTGCAACTCTTTTAAGGCAAATGGAATTATCATAAAATAATCAACTATATATTGTAATTGCTCTTGTATATAATCCTTATCTAATATAATTTTAGCGTTTCGGATTGCATTTGAATCAGAGTTGCGCAAATGAGACAAAACATTTTTAATTTCTTGAAAATACTTTGAATAGTACGAGGCCGCCTCCAACCAAGTGCCCCACCTAGTTATAACTGGCTGTGGAGGTAGAGGTAAATTGGGATACATTTCTTTTAGAATTTTAACTCTACTTGGGGCTTTTAAAAATACTTTTTTTACATTTGCTATTAGCAAGTCTACTTCAGGGTACTCTGTCCGTATTTGCTCGGACACGCGATGAAGAGCGTGTGCCAAACAAGTAACGTGTTTCAATTCCGGTAAATAATTTTTTAATCTACGACCCGCAGCTAACATGTATGCTACACTATCAGTACATAGTACCAACACATTGTTTACTTTTTTTTTGTTTCGAACGAGTCTTGCCACAGATTTTCCAAACACTCAATAACAAAGTTTGCTATGTTCTGTCCATTTACTACCTCAAGCATTTTACATGCTATTAAATAAGGCCGACCTGAAAAGTTTCCATTTAAGGGTTTTACTAAGAAATGAACTATATAACGGCCTAAAAAGTCGGTTGTCTCGTCCAGCGATATCCATAATTTCTCATCTTTGACCGTTTGATAAATGGATGCAATCTTATTTTCATAAAACTTGCTCAGATACACTTTTCGTAACAAGGATTCGTCAGGAATTTTATTCTTAGTGCATTTGCAACAACAATTACAGCATATATATTTTTGGAAAAAGTCCTTGAATGCAGGATTTTTTAATTGCGACCATGGTATGTTGCATATGATTAAAAACTGCATAAGGTCGAAGTAAAAAATCTCTGCAGGTAATTTATAGGTTCCTTGATGTACGGCGCCTTCAATATGCCTTTTTACATTTGATTTTTTGGTCGATATATGGCTTTCACACTTTGTACAGTATATTGTACAACTAGCCGGGTCGTAAATCAGCTCAGGATAATTGCATATCCACTTCATAACTGTTTCAGCCTTGACCGAAGTCATATTTAAGGTGAAGACAACCTAAAAATTAAAAAAAGATCTTGGTTTTTATTCCGCTAGGTAAGTGAGAAGAAAAATATAGTTTAAAAACATTAAATATTGAGGAAAAAATGACAATAGAAAATTATCTTTCAATTTAAAGCTAAAAATGTCAATCGACTCGATTATTGCCTCCTCCGCTCGATAAAGCTCCTCTCGACTTATCTAAGGTCTGGAAGAAATCCCGATGTGGGATAAGCTCGCTTTTGCATTGTAATACTGTATTTTCCTTTATTTTATTTTTGTTACTGCAATAAAGAGTTTACATACACGCATACAATCAACCAACGGTGACTGCTTACTATCTGGTGGGCCTTAAGCTTGTTTGCCACTATAGTGGTATAAGATTGCCAGAAAAAAAATATTAAAAATGTCATTGTTAACCACATAGTCCGATATATGTATACCTATGTCCCATTTAAATAGTACGTTAATCTTCTTCAGTAGCATTTGGAATCATTCCTATTTTATTGTGATCGTATCAAAGAACTCCTGTGTTAAAACTATAAATTTTCATAACATCAACATCACAAACATAGATAAACATTCTACATTAGTAAAATCTAGTATTAATGTAAATTTAAAATAAATTTTAATCACTAAACTTACCAAATAGAGCACCAACTTAAAATATCCAATAATCGAATGCAATAATCAAAATCCGTAACTGCACGCCAAAATAATCGTATTAAGTAGGTTCCGGAGTCCAATATACAAGCCAGGGTCAAACAGAATTCACCAATATTCACCATACAAAGCAGAACAGGAAGAAAAACGAGCGCACTCTACAAACCGAAGTAAGTGAATGCGTTACCGATTAATGGCCGCCGAAAGAAAGAATGCATTCTGACGTTTATCAGTTAGACATGACTAGTGATGCGACAATGGACCTTATGGAATGTGCAACGCGTTCGAGTTTGGCATATCAAGGCAGAAGGCGAGGTAGTAGGCGGCCATTTTGTTTTAGTGTCCCGTATTCCCGCTATTGTTCTCTTTGTTTCCACAAGCTGTGTTTTGTATGCTAGAAAGACGCGTGTGCGCATTGGACTTTTCCATTTCGGACATGCGATGTCGTTGATGTAAGTTTGACAACGTCGCGTGTGCAATGGTTTGTATTAGGTACTATTTAATTGTATTTTTTCAATTGGGTTTAAATTTCAACCTCACGGACCTGATAATGTATTTTTAATTTTTAAATCCCGGGATTGTAGTCAAAATCCCGGGGTATGTCCATATTAACATATACGTTTGAGGTCAATGAACCAAAATAGCTCTACCTATTCCGATCATTGGTGATTAGATTCCCATAATACGGGTTCTGTTTGAAATACTTCTAAGAAGTTTAATTCACTTTCATTGTTCCACATATTTAATTCGTTGCTGTTCATAAATAGCAGACTACTTGCAGACAGTCTACACACACATATGTTCAGCGAGGTTGCTCGATGTGAACTGAAGTCACGCGGGAGTGTACAGTCGAAGAAGTTCGCGGTCGACCACCTGTAGGCGATATTCGCTTGCGCTCGATTCCGGCAGTTCGTGTAAGCTCCGCCCACTGCGCGTACGCATAGTAGCGCTAGTTTCATTCATTAAAACTATAACATTTGCACACCCCAAAAGGCGCCCATTTCTGCATGTTCGTTCGTAGGAAATATTTGCGTTCCAATGTATTCAATGCATTGCGCTGCGCGGCTTTAACGGTATGCGCGTTATACAGATATAATAGTAGTGCAGGCTGTCCACACAAATATGTATATATATGTATATATCTATTTTATTTGTATATATTGTTATATATCTATTGAATCCTAAATTATCAAATTGTATTTTACACAATTGCAAGAAAACGTGCGTTAATTACTTAAGTAAAGTAAAAATTACTAAAACAATTTTTCTGCTTGCTTGCTGTATAGGTGGTGTTCTATATTGTGGTGTAACTAAATAAAATAATATCGACTTATATGCTATTGCTAATAAAAGATATTACCTATTACTAAAAAAATAAAAGATTTTCGCACCAAAAATGTATACTATTATTAAGTCAACCCATTTTATACAGGATTTATCGTAAATAATTGTTCAGTTAATGTTATAAATAAATACAAGTTCCGGAAGTTTTTAATGTGGGGGTTAATTGAATAAGAATAAGATGAACTTAATAATAATAAAATTTATATGATAACTTAATAATCACATCAACCATACTTTGTAATATTTTCTAGGAGCTCGATGGCGCAGTGGTTAACGTGCCCGGTCTGCGATTGCTAAACAACTTTAATAAAGGCTGTTCATCGGATGAGTGCCCAAATGTTGTTCATATCTAGCTCCTTCGCGCTTTGGAAGGCACGTAAAGCCGTAAAGCCGTTGGTCTTGTCTGCATTAGCAGTCGTTAACAACCACCAATCCACACTGGGTCCCCGTGGTGGTTTATGGCCCATCCATCCATAGTGAAGACTCAGCGCAAAAAAACAGAACTTAATATGAGATATAGGATTTAATACTATTGATTGAGGGCTGAAATAATAAAAGCAAAAATTGTTAAAGTTTTAATAATCTATCATAAATTATCAGTCTTTTCCACAGCTTGCACACACAAGGTTTAACAAAATATGAGGTAAAACTATAAAAACTCCGAATAACATATTTTAAAAATCTTAAAGAAGAATATTACAATGATTAACTTTCTGATAATAATCAACTATGTTGATGCACAATGATTTTTAGGGATAACATACAAATAAATATTAATCAACACACTAACAGTATAAATAATGTTGATATCTACACGTGTCTACCAACTCGAATCGCTATTTAAAATAATGTTTTAGAACAATCAAACAATTTTATCATCAAACTAACTTTGCCAGTGGAAACAGGCAGTCATAAAGCAACAATTATAAAGTTTCCGAGTCCAAATTGATTTATGGGATATAAACTACAATTTACAAATATCTAACATTCTAACAATATCAGTTTTGGTAAATTTACTAATTCAAATAAACCTAAAAATAAATAAAATCATTCAACACACCTTAAATGTAAAATTAAATATTGTAAGATGTTACATTTTAAAAATCAGTTTTACTACTAATTGGATTTAGTATTAAAAATATTGTTTCAGAAACAATCAAACAATTTAATAATCAAATTGAGTTTGCCAGTAGAAGCATAAGCAAATTAATAAAACAACAATTTATAAAGTTCCCTAGTCACTCAATGGTTTTATGGGGTATAAACCAAAAATAACCACCATTCTCATAATATCAGTAATGGTAAATATACAAATTAAAACTAATCAACACGCTAGCAGTATAAGTATTTTTAATATCACATTTAAAAATCAGACAACGTTTTTATAAATACTAACTAGAATTGCTATTAAAATAAATGTTTTAAAACAATAAATTCCATCAATTTAGCTTTGCCAATGGACACTACGCAAGCTCATTAAACAACAATTATAAAGTTCCTGAGTAACACAATTGTTTAATGTTAATATCAACTACAAATTACAAATAACCAATATTCTAACAGTATCAGTTTTTGAAAATACTTATTTAAATTAATCAACACACAATTTTTTGTATTTTTACAAATATGGGTAAATATCACATTTCTAAAATCAGTCTTACTACGTTTATAAATATAATGACTATTTGGAATTGCTATTAAAAAATAATGTTTTGGAACAGTCAAACAATTAAATCATCAAATTGACATTGCCAATGGTTGCATACCAAAGTAATTAAATAAAAAACATTTCGATAACCCAAGCAAGCAACACACAAACCTTTATATATTTTGGTAAGTATTATAATTTAAAAATTTGTATTTTATATTTATGAGTTACATTTTGGTGTCTCAAACTTCAAAGCTTTAATTCTTTCAAACCAATAAGCTATTTTAAATGAAATTATAATGAAAATAAAAATCAGAGATGTTGATAGTTAGTAGAAAACATACAAAAAGACGTTTGTTTAACAGATTTAAAATCGATTTTAAACTTTCATACTAATTTTATTTTTTAATTTTTTTTTTTTTTTTTAATTTTTTAATATTTTGTGGAGGCTCCGCCCGCGTCAATTACTGCATCGCAACAACGATTGCGCATGGATCGGACGAGTGCTTCACAAAGGTCAGCTGTGCTATTCTGAAAATGGTACATCATCTCGAAAGTCATTCTCGCAATTCACCTCGCAAATCACACTCACTTCTCTTCTCATTTATCATGTGATTGTCTTGGTATTCTTAAAAAAAAAACAAGGCCGGGTGAAGTGAAGTGAGCTTCGAGAATCCAAGTGAAATTGCTCTATGGTACTAGGGATGTTTATTTATGTCGACTCACTTATTTTAGCTGAATTTGGGTCTAAAACTCATAAACCATATTGTAATTTAGCTATTTATACGTACGTACATACTTTTTATACGTTGCAAGTACATTATTATGTACTTTTTATTATTTACAACTTTAATTTCAGATATTTTATATAAAATTAGGCTGAACGCAGTGTGCCCTTTGCCTTGAGGAGACGGTCCAATCATAATTAAAAAAACATTTGGCTTGAGTCTTGCTTGAAATGTTTTGAATTTTATTTTCGATTTACCTACGTCTGTACTATTTTCATTTATTGTATAGTTAATTTTGTGTATTGTGTTGCCGAAAAAATAAGAAATGAAGTGAGTATTGATTAACTTGGCTAGGTATATTATTACGATTTGCCATTTCATTCATTAAATTGTGGATTCTTTATTTCAGCCTGGACCGTAGTTCCCACCCGTCTGCGGCTCAAGTTGAGACGCTAATAGAGTTTCTGGAGAAGAAGCCAAGTTTGGCCAAAGGTTATTCAAAAAATCATAGTGCCAAACAGGCGGCTAATAGGGATTGGGATCGTATCTCCCTTACATTAAACAGTATGGGTGGTGGTACAAATAAAACAGCAAAGAAATGGTTAAAGGTGAGTTATGTGATGTGTCAATACACACATCATTGCACAGAATGTTTTGTGTATAATGGTACATGTTATCTATACTATCCTTCTAATTAAAATATTCTTATTTTTCTAGTATTGGTCTGATAAAAAAAGTGCTGTTAAAAAGAAAGCCGCAGCACGTGCGGCTGTTAGAAATGTTACTGGTGGAGGAATGGCACAGGATTTGCCAGAATTGACACATATTGAAGAGAGAATTGTAGTTTTAATGGGTGGTGAAAGTTTTGCGACAGGTGATAAGCACTTGCAAATACAACCATTTGACGTAAGTTTCTTTTTATACAATATGGAATATTGCAGGCATTTGTTTGGTGCAAACCTCCTGCAACAGGACATTCTGAAATTCTATGAGAGCCAATGTCCAGCTGCGTATGTTGTGTGGCAGAGACGATGATGATTATTGATTTTACAGGAACCCTCACAAGAACATGAAAGTCCCTCCATACTGGCACCAGCTGTTCAGGCTAGTAGTAGCACTTGCTCATTTATTATGCCAGTAAGTATTTAGATAATTTTTATTTCAATATTATTCTTTTTAAAATTTTAACTTACAAAATTATTTATTATGCTTGTTTCAGGAAACTGATGCTATATTTGTAGATATACAAGGAACATCAGCACCCACAGATCAAGTTATTGTAAGTATGAAATTGTCTAAGAATTTTACAATTTCAATAGTTCCTATTAATAATATAATCATTGCTTTTTTACAGAACACGGCTGATGTTGATTTAAGTTTGGGTCATAGGGGCCAATCACAATTAATGGTAATGAAACTATCACCTTTATTATTTTATTACATGCAAAATAATAAAATAAATGTATTGTGTAATAACAATAATGCAGCAACAAATTAATTTTTAGGACAGTCTAGTGGAATTGGAACCAGATATGGAAGCTACAAACACCAGTCCTAACGAATGCCTTGCAACTGTAAGAAGTTTCCCACCTCAGTACTTACCTATTTTGCTCATTTTTTCTTTTTATAACTATTTTTTAATTTTGCAGGGTAACATATCACAATTTCCCCCAATTTGCCATCTCACAACCGACAACTCTGTGCAGCAGCTGCAGCAACAGCATCTGCCCAAGCCTGTTACTACAAGACCTTGCTCATCTGCTGTTTCAAGTAGGTATTACGGAATTTTAAAATATTATAAACATATTTACAAATTTTGTAATTGTTTATTTTTATGTTCAGCTCCAAGACGAAGGCGTCGCAGGATTTTGCAGGCGACAAGGAAGAACGTCCAAGCGTCACCACCATCTCAGCGACGTGCAAATTTGATGGGCATAGCTGAGAAGTTTTTGCGACTGGAGCAGCAGCGTTTGGAAATGGACAGGCAGATGGTTGCCCTTATTGAACGTAATTGTGAAAGGGATAATTTACTGGTGGAGGCTGTTAAAGCGATGGGTGAAGGGTTGAAGGCTGTTGCTGAAGCAATTAAACGTTAATTACAGAGTTGATCAGTTTTATTTCAAGAAATAATTTTAAGTACCTTTATTTATTCAAAATAAGCTAAACATTACATATACTTAAATCAAAGTCTTGCTAAGTATAGCATTGTGAATGCAAAATCACATATTTAATAATCTAATGGTTAAATCTAAATCTAAAAATAAAAGGTAAAATGCGATTGACGCGATATTCTATCAAAGAGTAACTTAATTTTTGTGTGATAAAACTGGTGGATTAAAGTGGCAGTAACGGCTAAATCTAAACATACGTAATTAGGGTTCTATTTCCGTACGTTTAGATTTAGTTATTTTTGAGTTTGGAAAATACTTGAGTAGGTAAGTAGTAAAAATAGTCTAAATTATTTATTCAAATTGGTGCTGTAAGTATACCCCAATCAATACACCAACTTTTCACTAAAGATTAGCTCTCAAAGTGACATGTGGACATGAAAATCAATTGATAATTTTGAGTAAAGTAACAATTAAAACAATAGTGAGTAAAGTAACAATAAAAAACATTAGTAAAGGAAGTTTTAAAAATTATTGTAAATGTATTGACCGCCATAATCTATTCACTAATTCTGTTCGAGCAATTCTTCCCATATCCAATTCAGTTTGTCCCATTTCATTGCTCTCATGCTGAATTCTTGGCAGGATTCTTGCCTCATTCTGAATGTCTTCTATGGATAGCACAGGTGCTGGTACTCCTGCACGGTTACATATGTTATGTAATACACAACATGCTACTACTATTTTGGCGACCATGTCAGGATGGTAGTGTAGCACTCGGTGCACCAAAAGACATCGAAAGCGGCCCTTTAGTACACCAATAGCCCTTTCAACACTATTACGGGCAGTGGCATGAAGTTTTGTATAATATGCCTCAGGTGAATTTTCTTGGGCATTGACAATGGGAGTCATCAAATATGGACGTTGTGCATATCCAGAATCTCCTGAAATGGAAGAAAAACTAGAAATAAAAAAACAAAACAAACAAAAATAAGAAAACAAACTAATACTGAATAAATTACTTGTTTTTGTCTAATATAATATGGATGGATTTATTCATAAATCTTAGTGATAACATACAATAAATTTACCTAATAAATACACTACTTCGCCAGAGTTACATATTTCTTCTAAATGGTTTTTAATTTGGGAATTATTAAATACAAAACTATCATGAGATGCTCCACCATATGACGAATCTACGTGTAATATGTTTAAATCAGCATCAGTTATCTGCAATCAAAGTCAATTTGTTAAAGACGAAGAGTACAATAATATTAGTAGATAAATAAAATTTTGTAATAAATTTGGTTTAAGACTGAACTTACCAATTGAACATTTCTTGCATGATAACCCTTGCGACAGAAATATCTTTCTTCATTTTCTTTTGGTCTTATCATAGATACCATTGTGCCATCTATACATCCTATCACACCCGGAATGTTAAATTTTTCATAAAACCTAAAAAAAATATAGTTTATGTAAGAAAATATACCTAGATATATCTCCACTGGCTCAATGGTGAAGTAAAACACTGTACCTAAAGAAATCTGTATGACCTCTCAGACTTTGGTCTGAGTATGACCTATATAAGAATTAGGGGCATGTGAAGTTCACCCAGATTAGACCAACAACACATACATTCTCATCAGTGGGCAGGCCCACCTCTTATGTATTAAACTGATAATATGTCACTACTGTTAGGGCACCTACTGATTATTATATAATATGACTCATGATTTTATTGAATGATTACTTATCAAATAACACATTTAAAACATACCGTTCTTTTAATGTCTGTCTTTCTGCTACATTTTGTGGAAATCTAATATACTTTTTGACAATTGTAGGGTGGTTTAGGGCATTAATTATTTGATGTAAGCTGCGTGATGTTGAGGTTTGTGACAAAAAAGTATTTACATTTTTACCTAAAACCTTTTGATAGCTTCCATTGGCCAAAAAAGACAAAGTAGAGAGCAGCTGAAAAAAATTCAAGTTGATCATTGACTTATTTATAATCTAATAATGTAATATGCTAATAATGAACCCTGCCTTTGAAAAAAGAATCAAAAACTATTGAAGAAATTTGAGTTTTTCAGTTGATGTGTAGCCGTATGTACGTACATCATACTAATGCTTAAATAACTTAGAAGTAAATTCCCTAGTTTACCTTAATTCTATGGGTCAGACTTCTCCTTCGTTGTGTGCTTTTAGGTAATAAAGGACTAAGCTCCTCTTCTAGATTTTTAATTAGATGGTCTGTTAATCTGTATATATGCACATATTCATAATCACGGCTCATTAAATGGAGATTTCTAATTCTCTGGGATTGGCGACGGCTTGCTATGTCGTCTACGTTATCAGCTTCTTTCAGCAAGCTCAACAACAAAAAAGAACGAGCCATCTGCAAAAACAAGAAAACACAGAATTTCGCAGGACGGATTAGGTACATGAACATTGTTTAGATAGCTAAGTATTATAATTTAGCATCTTACAGTTTCAATAAACAATTTGAATTTATTTATTTCTTCAAGAAATCCACTAATCTCTTCGTACGGCTTTATTTTCACCTAAGAAATAGTAACTTTTGATTTGACAGGTGAGTTCGTGTTTATGATGCGAGATGACTTTCGATATGGCGGGCGAATTTGGTTTCAGAATACCAATTGTATATGAAAAACGTCAAAATACTCACGCTGCTTAATTTTTCTCGCTTCTGTTATCACTCGGTGGCGCTAGTGTCGAACTCACTCATTTTAGGAATGCTAAACTATAATCTCACCGCGGATTCAGAAGTGATTTTGCAATTAAACTTTTCAGAATAGCACTGCAGATCCTCGTAGTGAGTCCCAAACTTCGTCGCAGTGAGTGATGAGTGCCTCCTTAGACCTTTCATTTCTAAAGTCCCACCTTTGGACCATTATTGCCCATAAATTTTCAATGGGGTTAAGGTCTGGGGATCGCGAAGGCCATGGAACACACCTTACTTCGGTTTGCTGGCTTAACCAATCCTGAACTACGCGCGCACGGTGTATCGAACAATTGTCTTGAAAAAATAAAAAAGTTGGGACTTCTTCCCTGGGATACACCGTACGCACTGTAGGAAGCATCACCTGCTCCAGCAACTCCTGATGGGACTGTCCAGTGTCCCTTCCATCAATGTGGACCAGTTCCCCTGGACCGTCAGCACTCATCCACCCCCACATATTTACAATAATTCTTCCCGAGTTATTGTTGGGCCTCACGTTGCGCGGAATATAACGCGTATTATTCACACGCCATAAATTCTGACGACCATGCTCACTAGATTTAAAAGATTTTTCGTCAGAAAATATGGCGTGTGAAAAATCTAGATCGCGGTAATCGCGGGCGAATCGGACTCTCTCCTGCTTTTGAGCCTCTGTCAACAAAATTTTCTTGGCCGGACGCCTATGGTGTATTCCGACGCGATGTAGGGCATTTCTGATCGCCCTCATCGAGCAATCAAATTCTAAAGCGAACCTCGACGTTTTCGTGAATGGTTCACGCTCGTATACACTCTTCATGTAACGTACTCTGTCTTCCGTTAAAATTCTTGCGGGTCGGGCACGCGGACGGTCGGCAATCGATCCCTCGCCACCATCGCGCTGAACCCATCGCCTCACGGTAGCTCTCTGCGATAAAAAAAAAAACAAATCATCGCAAACATTATCTAATAGTAACAACAAACACCAACTTAATTCACTTTTAAACAGTATTATTTTAAAGGGAACGTTCGAGACAGTGGGAGCGCATCGTAATCATTTTGTTTGACAATATAAAATTTTTGTTTCATATGAACAAACTTTGGATAATTTAAATGGTTTTACGTGTCGTTGCCAGTCCAAACCACGCACGCCGCTCGCTCGTCGCGGCGGGCGCGCCGCGCTTTTAGCTGTGCTGTGTAATCGCTACGTTGCCAGCCCTCGCCGCAAACACACCGCATCGCGCTGCGACGCGTCGTCGTCGCGGTGTTTCGGCAGGCTGACAACGTTGCGTAATGGTTCTTAAAGACTTTGCGCCTGAGCACACAATGACATAGTAAGCTTTGTTCTCTCAAATAATAAGAAAAATGAGATTGTTTTGTAAAATGTGAGATATGTGACAAAAAATTTATATTCAGTCGATAAATTTAAGCCTAATAAATACATAAAAATGCTTAAATTGTAGCTACGCATAACATGCGTAAACATACAAGATTTTAATACATTCAACTTTTATTTAATTGCCATTGCCAAGAACCATTTGACATTTCAGTTTCCCTTACAAAATTACGAACTTCAAAACTCTAATGCTTGCACAAACTTAGAAGTCAATTTTATTTTAATAAAAAACATAAATATAGTTGTAGTTATTTATAAAAATAAATTTAATCGGTCTAAGGTCCACTGTAGAATCATTTTCGTTTATTAATAATTCTAATTATAATTTTAATAGTATATATAGTTTTTCATAGTTCACCTTTCGATACTTGAGTAATACAGTATTTTAAGTAAAGTAATATTATTAATTTTAAATTAATTATATGATTATAAAAAAATGGTTTCATAGAAGACGTGTTTGTGCACTTTTAGCGGCAGGGTTTATTAAGACTGTGGAATCCCAGCCGAGCCTAGATTTACAATAATAAACTTTATTTAATATCTTTGAAATTTGCGTGTTACTTTATGGGTGTGAAAGGAAACTGTATTTTAACACGCAATATTCTTAGAGGAATCATATTCTAAATAAATTCTACTGTTAATAACATGTAGTTTATCTCAAAACAAAAAATATCAATGTTTTTTTAAATATATAAAATGTTGCCCCAAATATGCTATAGACGTATCGTAGTGACACCAGCGCTCGACATTTTAAGACAAGTGATCGACACAGTTTCCGTTGCCAAAACCTAACATAGAATTCATTTACAACTAGTTGGTCTGTATTTATTATTTATTTATTGCTTATCACTATCAACAGTTTCTGACCTATTTTAATAATAAAAGGAAAAAAGTCGGTCACTAGTTCCTGTTGAAGACTAGTGCCACTACCCTATTTGTATTTTTTATTTCTAAGAAAATATAGTTTTGATATGTTTATTGTTAAATAAATAAATAAATTGTAAACAAATTCTTACCGAAACAAAAGAATTATATACGTCGCATTAGGAAGTTCATTACAAAAACATTAAATAGTAATTTATATTTATATACTAAATAAATGTTAATTAAGAACAGTATTTACAACGAAATCTTAGTTCGTTCAATATATTCATCGAGAATACTACATTTATCTAGTTTATAAATTAAGCATAAAAGAAAATGATTCTTACCGTAACATTCAACTCTCGAGAAATTTGAGAAATGTTTCGTCCTTGTCCGTAGAGAAGCAGAATTTGGTTTCTTTCTTCCGGTAATAAATTGCGGGGCATCTTTGAAGTCCTAAGGCACAGCACAGGTCAATAGTGAAGCAATCAACAGTCCAGTAAAACAAGCAGTGGTCAACGTTAGGGCGAGATAATCAGAGTCCAGAAACAAAACACTGTCGAGACGAGAGATAAAACGAAAATCGGGAACGAACGCGTTGACACTTTACGAAATGCAAATTTCAACTGTTATTGTAAGTAAACATAAACAAACAGCACGTGCAGGTTGCTCTTATTGGATGTCTATCTATGAAGGGGCGGGGCGTTTGACGTCACTCGCTGAGACACGTTCAATGCGTTTTGAGTGCAAAGTGGACTACCGTGAACTTCCGCCACTGTACTACATGTCATCAACCGTACATAAATTATTGATACACGGGGCTGACATAATCGAGAAAAATGATATTGTGCCGATTGGGGCTCTTTCGGAAGAAGCCTCAGAGTCTCGAAATAAAGATTTTAGGAGGTTCCGGGAACATCATTCGCGGAAAAGGAGCAGACAAGATTCTAATCAGGATATCCTTAATATGCTTGTTGTTTCTTCGGATCCTTTTCTAAGTGCATTAAGGCCTAAGTTAAATGCCAAGAGAACGCAAAACTTGAAACGAACTTGCGAACAAATTACAAAAACACAAATGTTGAAAAAGTTCGGCGGGCTGGTTAGAACCACGATAGCTCAATTGGAAGAGCACCTGACCCGGAATGTCAGAAGGGTGCAGGTTCAAATCCTGCTCGTGGAAATTTTTTCAACATTTGTGTTTTTTTTTCCATTCCATTGTAATTAACCATTATGAGTATTTGATACTTGAATAAAGAAATTATGTATAATATATAAAATATAATAAACAAATTATTATTAAAATGAAACAACTTTTACGGATCTACTCGCGTTTATTTTAAAGAAAACAAGAAATTATTATTAATTAATAATATTTTTTTCATGTTCTTTTATTTATTTTAGCTATTGTAACAATATGTTTTGTTATTACTTCCATAAATTAAGTTTTGGAAACATTTTGTGTAATTTGTATTTATAGTACTTAAATATTATTTTTGTTTGAATAAGTATATTGTTACCTTTGGTTTTGATTTGATTATCAATAAAAATAATAAACAGCATTTTTTATATATTTGTTGTTTTATATAAACTTCATATTTTAGTAAATGACATTTTTCACATCAATTTTCTTAACTTAGACACAAAAAATAACCGCTTCCTATTTAAAATAAATTAAAATATTTCGATGATTAAAAAAAAAACGGCAGCAGTACTTAACCGTTATGTGGAGTACGAAAAAAAATCATCAATAATTACTACTATAACCACCTGTAAGGATATTACGGTTTTCCTTGCCGTTTCAGAAATAATCGGATTTTTCATACTTGCTCCATACAAAATTTTCGTAAAAAAAATATAACTCCTTCGTTTTTGAGCAGAATTACCTTAGGTATAATTTTTGTATGTACATAGTAAGAGCTAATAGAAGCTATATCCGGCAAAAAATCCGGCACTTGCAAATTGAAATCCCTAAGTCTATGAAAGCCGATTTTCAGCCCACCGTGTGTTGTCTTGCCATTTGGTCACTATATTTTTTTTTATTATTGTTTACTATAAACGATTCACCAGGTTTTAACTTGGTGGTTTTTAATTCTGGTGGATTTCCGATACGGTTTGGTCTTAGGGTACCAGTCACGTACGTGTTTTTTCCAATTAACTTCTCTACCAACTCCGATCCGATCCGAACCCTTCGGAGAATCTAGTAGGGCACGGGGACGCGCACTAGTGCGCGATGCCGTTCCCTCTAGAAAACCTCCAAAGGTGATTCGTTTCACACGGCTTGAGGGACCCTTTACGTTCCTCGCCGCCCCCAAAAAAGCCCGGTGAAGCTGAAAATGCCGTCTGAGGCAATCAGCAAACTCTCTCAAAAAAAAAAAAAAAAAAATTCTCTACCAACCCCACGCTGGTATAAAAATTGTCTAAATATAAAGAGTGACCTTTTTCTATATATTTTTGCATAAGCAAATGTACCACTTTTTTAGTATGGTTCCTACCTCCTACTTGTACGTCTTGGGACCCTGCGTATACATGTATTTTTAAAATTATACCGTTGGCATCGGCTAAAATGTATAACTTAATGCCGTATCTGTGAGCTTTACCCTTGATGTATTGACGAAAATATAATCTCCCTTTCCACATTATGAGAGATTCGTCAATCGTCAACTCTTTTACTGGGTAATATACAGTGGTAACAGTGTCATTAAATAAATCAATTAAAGATTTTATTTTAAAAATGCTTTCTGGCCTTTCGATGTCTTGTACATTTAAAGCTCTTAAAATTAAAAAAAACCTATCCCTGAACATAAATAGGTGTGGACTTAGGCGGGAAAGATAATGTCTGGACCAATAGTCTACCATTCTATTAAGTTTTATTGTACCCATAAGTAATAGTATGCCTAGAAAAGTTTTAAATTCGGGGACACTTACATCGGTCCACTTGCTAAAGCGAGAACGTGCTGTCGTCGCTTTAGCTTTTAATTTGTTTCCGTACTTATTTGTGCATTGAAATATTAATTGGAAAAAATGGGAATTTAAAAATAAATAGAAATAGTCCAAATGGCTATGTAGGTACGTGTGCGTCATGTGGCTGCAATATACCACTTGTTCCCATAAATAAATTATATGTTGGCCATATGACTGGGATTACTAGGAATCCAACTAGTCGAATTTTCAGAAGAATCTTCCTCTGGATGTTCTTCCTCTTCATCTTGTTCATAGGCGTGAGAATCGCTAGCATTTGCTTCCTCGTTAGTATTTGCACTACTGAATTCGTGTAATATTTCTTCGTTATTGCCAGTTAAAATTCCATATAATTCTTCGTCTCCGTATATATCTAAGCCTGGTATGTCGTATAAAGGCTCACTTTCTTGTGGAGACATCATCCCTTCCAATTCCACGCTTATGGGATCTATGGCGGATGATGGTCCAGGTATGGGTGAACTTGAAAGATCTATATTATGAGGATCCATGGTAAACAATGGTCCAGGTTCCGTAAAACTCGAAGAAGGGTATTCCATATTCGTTAACCTGCAAAAGAAATATCTGAATGAAACTCCCGTAAATAGTTTCATTTCGACGTTTAAAAAGCGAGACGCATTAAAGGGGCATTTTATTGGACTATGAATTCGGGAATTTCCGGCATGCGGGCTAACCATCAATGAAAATGCGACATTAATGCAACTTTGTATAATAAATTTTTAGTTATATTAATAGATAACAATTTAGACTGAAAAATACATATTGACAATGTGTGTAATAAAACCAATAGATTCTCCTACGTTCTATATAAGATAGTTAAAACAGCGTCAAAGGCCACAGCCCTCACAGCTTACTTTGGCTATGTAGAATCTGTTCTTAGATATGGGCTGGTCATTTGGAGAAATAGTTGTGAGTTGCTAAGAGCATTCATAGCCCAAAAAAAGTGCATAAGAGCCATAGGTATGTGGTGCAACACCCGATACTTCATGTAAGGCACTATTCAGATATTTGAATGTGCTGTCATTACCATGCCTATATCCTACCTATTGCAAAATTTCTTAAACAAAACCCCGACTGCTTTAAACAAGCGGAAGAACTATATCCACGAAATACTAGGAACAGTAAACGACTGGTCTTTGATTTTAAACCAAACAGCACTCGTATTCAAAATAACTGTTTCTGCATGTGTGTAACAATTTATAATAATATTAATCAACAGATTAAATATTACCTATATATTACATAATAATAATGTAATATTTAGCAGTGGATCCACAATAACTCATTATTTTATGACTATTACTACAAAGTAACAATAACATGAGTATGAAAAGACACTTACTTGAAGTTCACGGCAAGCAGAGATTCGTGTGCACAAGCTAGTCGTCACAATTGCAGATCACGGAGTCCAGTTCAAAGCCAAAATCGTCGCAATGCAAAATAAGGAGTCCAGTAATACAAGCCACAGTTGTCACAATGGAAAATCACGTAGTCCAGTTCAAAGCCGAAATCGTCACAAGGCAAAATCACGAGTCCAGTAACACCCAGCCACAGTCGTCACAAAATCACGGAGTCCAGTTAAACAAGCGAAAGTCTGTGTAAATAGGAACAAGTAGAGCACGCGCGTCTGTTTACTAAGGATAGCAAGTCAGAAGTAATTCCAAAAACAAGATGCGCCTACGACTTGTCAGGTCCTTCCTTCAATGCAAAAATAAACCATACGCGCAAGGCATAATATTGTAAATTGTACTTCGTAGGGTCACGCTACCTGCCATCCCTCCGCGCCGGCCGGCCGGTACCGTCCATTGTTTAAAATAAAATGTGTTTACGTAGTATTTTTTTTTGCAAGACCGTAGAATTTTATGCAAAATGAACTATAAACTCAGAGTGAATACAGTCCTTGTGGTCCAACAATAAATATTGCCAACAAAACTGCTCTTTTCGAAGGACCGACAGCACTTTTAGCAAATGCATCTCTCTGTTACGTAGTAATATGGCTCATATTAGTCATATTGACCCGCGCAGTATGAAACAGCGTGGTATTTTTCCATATCAAGTATGTACATAATACTTATTTATGTATCATTTATGGATCCTGTTTGTGTTTTAAATAATAACGCAAAATGAAAATCTATTTTAGACGCCGCCAGAAATATTTAGGATGTCTCAACTACCTACATAAGTATTTTTTGATTTATCATTCTTAGGTTGAATGGATATCTAGACGATTATAAATATGACGACTGTATTTTTATATACCTACTATGGGTTTTTAAATATTGCTTTCTTAAGAAGGCAGGTGAAAATGATTATCTTGTGGTTAATTATGTAAGAATTCAGTATTTTGGTAACACCGTTTTGATTATCTATGTTTATTAAGAACACAATTAAATATAATTCAAAATACAAAATCCCTATCGGCATTTTTCTAAAGAAATGTAGGTACTATATTAATGCATTAAGTCGACAAGCCGCCGATCTTTGTTCAAATGTTTCAAAATATTGAAGATAGCAAATTAAACCTTAGGGCTCGTCCCCATCATACACGGCGCGGCACCGTCACCGTGCAACGTCACGACGCCGCCGCTGTGACACGACACGGCGCCGCGCCGTGTCACGGTGCCGCGAACGGTGCGCTATCCCGTGCCCCTATTCAGTCGATATTTCGCTGTTGATGCGCTCGAACGTCCTTGTCTGGATATGGATCGCGAAAGAATTATTCTCTTGTTGTTGCTAAGACGACGAATGAAAAAGAAACAGAAACAGAGGAAATTTTGGGTAAATCCGTATATTTATACAATGAATCCAGACGGAGGTCATTTCAAAAGGAAATTTGCAGCACTAAAATTAAGTGGGAATAAGAAATTTTTTGAATATTTTAGAATGACCATATCAACTTTTGAAGAACTGCATAGCAACTTAGCAACTCGTTTACAAAAACAATTTGTGTTCAGAAAACCTGTTGATCATATGGAAATGCTTGGTTTAACTATCAGGTAAGAAATAAGACATACTCGTAGGTACTTATCATAAATCAAAATATTTTTTTTTATTTATTGAATATTGTTTAAATTATTAGATTTTGTTACAAAATCTCTCTAGATCTCTATGATTGACACAATTGACAAGTGACAATTAATAACGAGTAAGCTTTATTTATCCTTAATTCCCAAAAAAATATTTTTTTGTTTTTACATTTTCAAGCTCAATTATCTCAGAAAGACGATACGAGACCACTTACGAGATTTTATCACTGAGTACTTTTAGTTTATAATCATTTTTTCTTTCGATTGACACATGTTTCATCAGTGGCCGCTAAAATTAGTTTTTTTTTCAAATTTGCCAACTTTAGGTATGCCAGCGACGCACAATGCCTTTTAATTTCGGTATATAAATTCCGACAGAAACAAACTTTACTAAATTAAAATGCACAAATGTTAGATGATTTATGAAAAATCGTATTCGGACTCCTGTGTGTTTGAAAAGGCATCGCTTAAACTATGTGATATGTCTTCTATAGTTGAAATTGGCGAAATCTGGCCATGAATGCTTGCAGATGGATTGCGAGTTGTTTGATAAGTCGCTGCAGTTTGTTGTGTTCTTTCGTAGCTACTTTGAAATCCTGTTTGGTAGCCGCTGTATGACGGTTGATTGTATTGATATGTGGGTTGATTGAAGTCTGACAATATTTGCATTACGCGACTTTGATACGTCAATGTTTGGTGGTCGTCTAGTTTTTCTAGAAACGGTAAAATTGATTTAAAAAATGAAACGTGTCTGTTTTCTGCATTTTTCAAACTTTGGAGAATTTCATTCTCAAAATCATCTTCATAGTATTTTCTTTTACGCAAAGTTGTAGTATGGGGTTGGTAACGAGACCTTGTATTTTCACATGCCTTTGGATCTTCAGACTCTTCTTCTAATATACTACTGTCAGTTAGATTAGGTGCGTTTTTTTTTAAAAACATTAGCTGTTTAAACAAATGGTATTCTTTCAATTTGTTTGCACCAGCTCCAGATTTATTTGCGAGCTCTTTCTTTTTCATGTATGTATTGCGAAAATGTGGACGAATACAGCAACAGGTTCGTGGAAACTGTCCAAACGGTTGGATCCAAGTTTTTCAAAACCCACCGTGCAAAAGGAGTCAAAAAGTTCTCAGACCATACCCAAAAACTAATGGAAGAGCGGCGCGCAATGGTTCTGCTTTCCTCAGGTGATGCGTCTCAGTTTCGGCGGCTAAATAGGCAGATCTCGAAGTCTATGACTCGCGACACGCGCCGATTTAATACTGACCGTATTAAAGAGGCCATTGAGCGGAACAAAGGCTCAAAAGTGTTCGCAAGAGATCTGGGTATTGGGCAGTGCCAACTGACGACGCTGAAAACCGATGACGGCAGAACTGTCACGACCAGGTCCGATGTTATGGGAGAGGTCGAGAAGTTCTATGGACAGCTTTACACATCCACACGGCCACCTGTACAAAGCTTAGCTAAAGACCCTAGAGCTAAGTTAACCCGACACTATACCGAAGACATCCCGGACATCAGCCTGTACGAGATTAGTATGGCTCTCAAACAGCTCAAGAACGGCAGGGCACCAGGTGCTGACGGAATTACGGCCGAGCTTCTGAAAGCAGGCGGAAGACCGGTACTCGTAGCTCTTCAGAAGCTATTTAATTCCGTCGTACTAGGGGGCAGAACGCCAGAAACGTGGCACGAAGGTATGGTGGTACTGTTCTTCAAAAAGGGCGACAAAACCCTGCTGAAGAACTACAGGCCCATCTCACTTCTAAGCCACGTCTACAAGCTGTTTTCGAGAGTCATAACGAATCGTCTCGCACGCAGGTTTGATGACTTCCAGCCTATCGAACAAGCCGGTTTCCGAAAAGGCTTCAGCACCATAGACCACATACATACGCTGCGGCAGGTTATACAGAAGACCGAAGAGTATAACCAGCCTCTTTGCTTAGCGTTTGTGGACTATGAAAAAGCCTTCGATTCGATTGAAACATGGGCCGTGCTACAGTCTCTCCAGCGGTGCCAAATTGACTACCGGTACATCGAAGTGTTGAAGTGTTTGTATGAAAACGCCACAATGTCAGTCCGTCTTCAGGACCAGAGCTCGAAACCTATTCAGTTGCAGCGTGGAGTGAGACAGGGAGACGTGATATCTCCGAAACTGTTCACTGCTGCACTGGAAGATGCTTTCAAGCTTCTGGACTGGAAAGGACTCGGCATCAACGTCAACGGCGTATACATCACTCACCTTCGATTTGCTGACGATATAGTGGTCATGGCTGAGACCCTGGAAGACCTCGGCACAATGCTTGGTGACCTCAACAG